>JALJVW010000072.1:12911021-12923521 GCA_024865655.1 Emberiza elegans
TTGCCCATATTGACAGGTTGCTTGTGTTGCCAATACTCTGAGCTACAGAAAATGGTGCCAGGGTCCTTACACAGTCAGGTCCCAGTTTTCTGACCAAGTTCTGCAACAGCCCAGGATTCTCCCATCAGCTGCAGAACATCACTGATGTCCCCAAAACACTGCTTGTGGTGAGATTTGTTTTGGAAGGGACACAGCAGGCCCACAGGTTGTTCACACAGTTATGAATTGAATCCCTCTTGTCAAAGACAACCTCAGATGGGTGAGAAGCATTCATCTCTTGTGATTTTGAAATGCAGGTGATAAAGATATGAGACACACTGAGAATAAAAAGATTACCCTTTTAGATCTA
The DNA here is from genome assembly GCA_024865655.1 of Emberiza elegans. Classification (NCBI taxonomy): domain Eukaryota; kingdom Metazoa; phylum Chordata; class Aves; order Passeriformes; family Fringillidae; genus Emberiza; species Emberiza elegans. The sequence continues at coordinate 12,911,371 of JALJVW010000072.1, forward strand.
ATCTGGAGAGTTAAGTCAAGGGGCAGCTCTATAAACTGGTGCAAATTAGGCTGGCTGTGTCACAGGAGGGGGGTGAATGCCCAATTGCCTGATGCTTTTATTGTGAGACCTTGTTGATATTTGAAATCCTGCTCCTGTCAGTACTGAGAAACTTCCTGCATATTCAAGTAAGAGTGTTGAAGGCACTACCTGAAGTGCTTTTGTAACTGGGTTGGAGTGGTTTGAAGCATGCCTGGCATGCAGTTACTCCTCTCTCAACATTGTGGTCCCAGCTGAGTGGTGGTAATTCACTATTCAGTTCCATACTGGGGAGGAGGGAAGGAAATTTTTTAGGCTGCCTAAATGCAGATTGAAAGCATGTTCTCTTATTTATAGCCAAACCAAGTGGGTATATTGAAGCATTTTGCAACCATTTTCTCTGCATTTAGAACAGGTGCAAAAAACTGCATTAGGTAAGAAGCAATAGAATTGCTGTGCTACACTGATATGTTTCTTAATTTAGGCATTTGGATGCCAAATGCAAGTTAGGACTCACACTTTAGCTGTTTATTCAACATGGAAATTTGGACCTGAACTCTCAGCCAGGAACCTTGGAGTCTGAATCAGATTGATTTATAGTTTATTAATTATTTAAATTAAAAACTAATTTAAAATTAATTATTTAAATTACAAACTGCAATGTTCATCAAGCAGTTGGATTGATTGCTGGAGAAGATCCAGAAAACGTGGGCTGATGTGTAGGTGCTGGGAAAATTACTGGACACCTGACACATGGTATCTGCATTGTCAATCCTACAGGATGAAAAATTTGTGGAATCCATTGATCAGGAATCCTAAATGGGAGGAAAAACCATCATAAAGTATGGTAAGTCAGTGACTGATAACAATATGATATTTGGAATGTACCCTTTTTGATATCAGTGGGACATCAGTTTGTGAAGATTAGGGAAAATCAGGAAAATTATTTGCTGAAAAGATGTAAAACTAACAGCTTGAAGTTCAAAATAGCAAAAAATCCTGTCCTGTCCCTACAGGTAGAAAGAAAAAAAAAAGAGAGTGGTAAAAAGAGTAATATTTATTGTACTTTGTAGTGAATTAACAATCCCCAGAGCACTAAAAACAAGTGTCATCACTGTTACAAGGCAGAGCAGTAATTGCAGTTACAGAAATAACAAACAGAACTATACCCTCAGCTATCTATAACTGAACTGCACTGGGCTTAGCTTAGAAAATAGTATAATTCTGTAAATGGTATCACTCTCCACTAAGCAGAGCTGGGTGTCAGACCTGGAGTCCTTGCTCCAGTTTAACATCTGCTCAGGGAAAGCAGCATTTACTCCTGTTTTTATCACTGGATGATGGGAATATAATTACAGCTCTATATATAACATTGCTTTGATAAGCATATCACACATTGAAGGAGAAGAAATCATAAACAGATCTAGAAGTTTGTCTGGAACAATGGTTGTTTCCCATAAATGATGTAACTCCCTTTTTTCTGGCTATTGAAACAACTGCAGTTGAACAAGGAATGGGAACAAAATTCCCAGCTCTCAGATTCTGATAATAAACTTAGCATGGAAAATACATCAGAATAGATTGGGATGGGAAAGATTCCCAAAATTTCCAAGTTTTATTTTCAATTCTGCGGTCCAAAACTTAATTGTCTATTCCACATTAGTTATCTAGGCTGGCACCTTAATTATTGCATAGAAGAAAATGTTTCCATGGGGCATTTCATTCCACCTGTCTTGTATTCCTTAGGATCCAAGGCACACAGAAAAATCACACAGGTGATAACAAGCACCATTCTCTGCCTTTTCAGGAGAGAACCCAGTCCAGGTTCCTGGTTGCAGCTTGCTGTTTAAACACACAAATACACATAACCATTTCCCAAGTGTTTTGAGAGACTGAGTGAAGGGCAGAAGCATTTTTGAAATTGATGTTTCTGACATGTTCTTTTTGCCTTAGTCCTACTTTTATTTCCAGACTATAAAGACGATGGGTTTGTACCAGACACATGTCCCTCTTAGTGAGCCATCAGTTGTGTCCTACCCTCTGATTTTAAGCCTCACTGAAACCAAGGGGAATCTTGGTGTTAGTGGACACAGGCTCAGCTCAAAGACTCTTTTCCTCACATCTCCATTTAATTTTTAAGTGAATCAATTGCTGTAAAGCTGATGACACATGTATCTTTATTAGACTGCCCCAGTTATCAGTACAGGTTCACTTTGTACCCCCTTGGGTTGCCAAACACAATCTGTTTGACTGATGTCAGGTCCATTCCTGTGCATGATCATTCTTCCAGCAGTCAATACTGAGGTTTTTTAAGTTATTGACCAGACAGCTATTGGATGAGGCAGGGCCACATGGCCTACTGACCCAAAATACTGTAGCAAAAGTGGTGAAGATATGAAATCAATAACTTTATTGAAACAAATATCCGAGCCGACACTTTCTGCAGAAGGATTAAACGAAAGGGCTCTGGTGGAAATGGGTCTGGTTGTGCATGGCTGATGCTGTAGGAATTCAGTCAGGCTGATGGGAATCCACACCTGAGGGAGGGAAGCAGAGAAGCAACGTTTGGTCCAGCATCAGGACCACAGAGCTGTGCAGCCCAGCCCAAGGACACACACAGAGGTCTGGGGAGCAGGGTGCTCCTGGAATGACACTGCTGAGGACACTCTGTTTCTGCCCTGGTCCTTCAATAACTCCACCAGCTGCACTGAGGGGCTGCCCCTGTGTTTGCAGTGGCTGGGAGCTCTGAGGGGCTCTGCCTGCCCTGGGCTGCCTTTCAAAGTGTTGAGCATCAGTTTCCATCACTGACTTTGGGGAGGGGTTGTAGGTTCTCAATTACACCCAAATTCTGGCAGCCCCTGGGGAGTTAGATGTGTACAGATATATTCTGTATGTACCTGTATTGGTCTTGCATTTGAAGCTGTTTGCATGGCTTCACAAGGATGGAGAAACATTGCTAAACCCATACTCCATGCATAGGCACATGCTTTATTTATTTGGTTAGTGTTTCAGATTTCATGGGTATTTTAAACTAACTAGCATAGCCTTGTCATCATTAACATGTGCTCAGTGATTATGGTGCTTCTACAGTGTTGCTTTTCATCCTAAATGCTTGAGCAAAACCTCAGCCCTTTAGGTGAATCCAAGCATTTCTCAAAGCAGAAAATGTTGTTATCAGCACCAGTTAATACATAAAATCTTGCCATCACTTACTGTGGAGCCACAAGAAAAATAATTTAATAAAATAAGTCACTTTATTTTCTCAAAAATAACATTTTGTGAAATGGTTGTGAAACACAGAGAAAAGAAAGAGTGAAGAAAAGCTCAATAAACAGCCATTTTATTACTGTTGCTAGAAATAAAATAAGGGTAAGGGAGACTTGGCTGCTGTTTTATTGTAGCTGTGAATTCACTTCTTTCATTTAAGTGTCTGTCACATTAGTAGAAAAATACAGATCACTCTGAAGTGTGTACACTGGCAGTGACTATGCCCATTTTTCATTTTAAATAACTTTCAGCTATTTTTTCCTTTCCACAGTTGGAGGTGGCAGGCTGGTATAGGAAGGGGTGCAAAATAAAAGCAGCATCTTTTCGTGGGCTTTTGGGTGAGAATTTGGCACAAGTGGCTTTGCTCAGTTCCCTCTGTAATACATTCTCAGTTTAATTGAGGGAATTAAAATGAAAAGAATTAGCCTGAATATATGTGCTTTATTTAATACTGCCACAATATGTTAAACCTAATAACAAACCCAATTATTCCCAAATCACTTCTCACTATTGAATGTGTGTTTTGAGGACTGAAATGAATTAACTATGAAGTCACTTTGCATCAGTGTTTTTGTATGTCAAACATTTCTCTCTGTACCACAATGCTGACATGATGGCTTTTAAGTCATCCCTAGCAGATATATGCAAGTTTAGCTGGATTATCTGAGGATTGAAGCAACTGTAAAATGCGCTTGTGAAATAATTTTTAATAAAAAATATGATGTTTACACCATAAACAATACAAAGCTTTTATTTAGTACATGTATTTGGGAGATGAACTTAAAAAAAAGGTCCAATCATAGGGAGACATGTAGGAATTAGGATAGAAACGAACTCAATAATAAAACTCAAACAGGACTTAGGCTCCTCCAAAGCATGGTGTGTGTTTCCTGCTCACATATGACACCCCTGTGGCACTTGCTGTTAAATTAGCCAGGTGCACTGGCAGCCCTGAAATCCCCTGGGCTGCACGCATGGGCAGCAGGGCAAGGGGGGATTCTGCCCGCCTACATCCCTTTTGTGAGATCCCACCTGCAAGCTGCATCCAGCTCTGGGCTCCTCAGCCCAGGAATGGTATCCACCCCAGAGGGACCACCCAGGTGATCAGAGGGATGGAGCACCTCTCCTGTGAGCAAAGGCTGAGAGAATTGGGTTGCTCAGCCTGGAGAAGAGAAGGCTTCGGGGAGATCTAATTGTGTCTTCCAGTACCTGAAGAGAGCCCACAAGAAAGAGGGAGGGGGACTTTTTACAAGGGCAGGTAATGACAGGACAAGAGGGAATGGCTTCCAGCTGAAAGAGAGCAGGTTTAAATTAGATATTAGGAAAAATTCTTACCTTGAGGGTGGTGAGGCACAGGAACTGGTTGCTCAGAGAGGTTGTGGATAGCCCATCCCTGGCAGTGTTCAAGGACAGGCTGGATGGGGCTTGGAGCAACTTGGGATAGTGGAAGGTGTCCCTACCCCTGGCAAGGAGTTGGAACTTGGGGGCCATTAAATGTCCCTTCCAACCCAACCTATTCTATTGCTCAAAACTCTACCAAATGTAATGAAAAGCAGCAGAAAATTATGAAAAAATGGGCTTCAAAGTTATATTAAAATAGCAAGGAACATCAATTATATTATGGTAGTGAATATCCCTGTAATGAGTCATCAGGGAGGGAACATGCAGCCATAGAATTTGTCTTTTTATGTAGAGACTCACCTTCAAGAGATGTTTTACTGTAGCTTCTTCAGAGCTTGACTGTGAGCTGGTGTATCTTTAACTCACTCCAAATCTTTCCATATTCTCTGTCTCTGTGTGGAAATATTTCTGTACTTCATCCCAATTCAGTAATAACAACTCAGTGTTTCTTGGCTGGTTCTGGCTGTTACATTTCTTTGGATTTATGGGTTATATTGCTTTGGATTTACAGAAAAAAGGCTATGTTCTGGTGTTACAAATACGCATGAATGTGGTTTTCTAAAAGAGAGTCACCAGCTCTCAGCCACAGCCCACTGCTCTTTAGAAACTCATCCTCTTTATTATTTCAAAACAAAGAAATCAAGACGGTCATTAGAGGACTTTTAAAATTTTTAGTCTTTTGTATGGCACTTTCTGCGAAAAATGGTCCCTGAACAAACAAGAGATTTTAGGGCTTGATTAAAGCCTGTGTCTGAGAATGGCATCTGAGTCCTTCCTTAGAGTATCAGCTCCTTCCAAGGGTTACCAACCCTCTGTTAGAAGCAGAGCAGGGAATGTCAACCTTATTTCTGACCTGATTTTTTTTTGCCTCAGTTCCAGCTAGCTAATCAGGTTTTGTTTTTCTCCATTATAAACTGATCTCTGGCATCTGACAGTTTTCCTTCAACTATACTTTCATGGCATATTTTATACGGAATTCTTGTTTCTGAATGCTATCTGCCTGTTTTCTACAGTAAGTTGGTGACAGAAACCCTGATGCTTCAGTATTGTTATAATAATGGGGATCTGGCATGGCATAGACCTCTCCAATTTACACCCATACACACGTATACATTTTTATTTCTTCAAAGTCTTTCTGACACTATGACTTTTTTTTCATGTTTATTTCTTAGTTTTTAATGTCTTTGAGCCCAGATTCATAGCCCTGCTCTTTGTCTTGTCCCCACTGTAGCTGCTGACACGCTTTGGTTCAGAAGTTTGGTCTCAGGCTGCTGGTGGGAAGCCCTCAAGGGGACTGAACTTTGTTGAAGGGCTATCTGAATTAAATTATTTATAATGAGCATGCCTGGCAATTAGGTAATGCTAACCACTGGCTGGAGGTGTGAAATGAATACATTATATTCAAAAAAAGGGGAAGAAGTGGTGGTGTTTGTGCAGTAGGCACCGTTTGCCAATCCACGGTATTTACATTCGGTGCCTCTTTGGCTTAAATGTTTATACCTTAACAGATATTTTCTCAAGATTGAGAGACTGCCTGATATAATAGCAGGTAATCTGTACTGAACCTGAGAGTCAACTGATTACCAGGCTTGCCTGAATTACTATTTGCTATTACAGTATTTTAGGAACCTGTAATATCCACCATTACTTTCTCTTGTGAAAGTCCTTAGACTGACTTGCCGTTGCCATTTTTCCCTCTCAGGCAAATAAATATCGTGGTGAATCCAATACAATCAGCAGAGTGTAACCAGAGTGTATGAATTTTTTTGCACAGATAATTAAAGCCCAATGTTCTCCACTGTAACAATTACAAGTACTTGAGAAAACAATGACAAGGTCATCCTGTGAGCACAGCCATCAATCAGGGAATTCGCTGCCTTAATAAAACAATAACTCACTTGTTTAGAAACCAACACACAGAGGAAGAGACAACAAAATTGTTTCCTTGGACATATGTTCCCTTAACCACATCAATGTGGAGCAATAGCACATATAGTGTGTTTAGCTAATTGGGACCAATTTCTCCTCTCTGCCCCAGGTACCTTAAGTTGTGACTAAATCTCTGTGTTGGAATAGAAAAGGCCACTTGGAGTGTGTGTGCACATGTGGAAGAGTCTCTCTTTTCCTTTGGGAATGGTGTGGTGGCAGCACCCCGAGCACACAGGGGATGTGTAAATACAGATGTGACTCAGTTGTCCAGCATCACACAGCTGCACATATTTGTTGCTCAGGCATGGCCTTGGATTAGAAAGGGAGATTTTGGAGCTTTTTTAGTGCCATGGTCTGGGATGAGGATCTGCCTGTCTGTAATCTGAATGGACATTGGCCAGTGGGTCATGCTGGATGATAATGACAGGGTCCCATCCCAGGCATTTGTATCCTGGGCTTTTCCTTGCCCTGGCTCAGTGTAGGTTCTGCAGCTGCAGTTCTCCTGCCCTTGAAGCAAACTCTCTGGGCTGTCAGTAGTGCCTGGGTCTGCTCAAGAACTGCAGGACATCTTATAAGTAAAGCTTAAGAAAACCAGCTGAGGACCATATGACTCATTTGGGAGTAGACTGATCCAGAGGCTAATGGGTGTGTTGAAGGGCAAATAGTGTACAGGTAGGGGAAACATCCATTCTTCTGTTGATGGAGGTTGCTGACTGAAGCTGAGCTGCTTTTCAAAACAGCATCAGTATGAGTTATCTCCTGATAGCCATGTCCTGGCAATGGTGAAATGTAGCATCCCTGCACAGAACTTTTTAATTTGTAAGTTTACTTTTGAAATGATTGTTCATTTTGAGAAGTATCTTGTTATTTACAATAGAAACAGGGGGAAATACAATGAAATGTTCAATTTGAACCAAAGCATTTGTGAGGTGTAACTCACAACTTGTGTGTTAATCAGTTAATAATAATACATAGTTCCCACCTTCACTTCCCACATTTCCAGAACTGGAGAATTTTCTCATTGACTTCCTTGCCAGGGGTCAGGCTGAGAGTTTGCTGTTAGAGAAGCTCAAGTACAAACTTATAATTTCCACTATTTGAGTACAGGCTAAAAAGTGGAGAATGTGATTGTGAACGGGAAGTATGGTTTCTTTTATGTAACTATTGTAGAATTAATTGATGTTTTAAATTTATTTTTATGAATGTAATTATAAACTGATATCTCAGAGACTGAAAGCTGCTTTTATGTTATATACAAGTAGCTACAAAGGTAATTTTGCAGGCTCCTACATTTAATCATTTGCATTTATACTCATTACTGCATACATATGGCAGAACCGAAGTACAGAACTGTATTTCTAAGGCAACAGTAATTTTTTCAGACACTAATTAAGCCCATTAAAAGTACTGATCTTCTCACACTCACATTCACAGAATAAAGGCATCAAAGCAGCAATTTGGCACGTTGGATGGGAAATTACTAATTTTTTCCACAGTTTTATGTCATGCATTTGCCAATATGTCTTCTTGAACTACTCAGGGCCAAATTCAATGAGATTCTCCTGGGACTGGACATGATGAATTTGAGGAGGGGCACAGAGAGCCATGGTTGTAGCAATGGATCAGCTGTGTAGATGACCTTGGCTTTACACGCTTTCCTCAACTCCTCAGACCCTTTGAGTTCCAGGCACTCTTACCTCACCCTCATGGCTGGGTGAGAATCCTTTCCCCTGTAAAAGCCACTGAAGTGTTGAAGAAATGTTTTAAGTATCCTTTTGGGGAGCCTTACACAGACAAGAGCTGCTGCCTTTGCAAGGTCCATTGAAAACACAGATTTGCAGTGCACAGTGAGGGTAGCTGAAGGTGCTGGTGTCCTGTTCCCAGAGGCTCTCCCAGCCCTGAAGAACTGGAATGTCACTAATAGGCCACTGTTTTCTTTTGGCGAGGTGCTGAACTGCTGGTTCTGTCTATATTTAGTGGTGGTGTAACTTAAATCAAAGCCCTGACGTTATTAACAGCATCGTGGACATTTAATTGGATTTAAGAAACACACTCAGGGCCAGCCTCTCTTCTCAGTTACACCTGAGCAGCTCTGCTAGGAAAAATTACTTTGTCTTGTTTTTTTCACAGATGAGTTTTGTCATTCAGCTCCATGTAAACTCAGATTTTAAAAATGCACTGATAGGTTTAATCTGAGGGAAACTAGTGGGAACTGTGGCCTGTGGAGTAGAGCTGTGCATTCAAAACATAGGCTTGTAGAGTAATTCAGGTTAGAAGGGACCTGATGAAGTCTCTGGTCCTACCTCCTGCTGAGAGTCATATCTGGCCAATTTGCTCACATCTTCATCCAGTCTTGTTTTGAAAGCTTCCGAGGATGGAGGCACATCCTCCTTGGGTATCTGTTCCCCTGCTTGACTGTTAAAAAGTTCCTGATAATTTCCAGTCTATCTTGTCTTCTCTTGTGCCTCTTATCTCTTGGCCTCTCACCATAAAATTTTATAAAACATCTGGCTCCATCATTTCAATGACCTCCTCTCAGCACTAGAAAGCCTCACACCAACCCCAAAGGACAGCTGGGGTTTCATCTAGGCTTCTCCCACAAAAGGTTGGATTTGAACCACATGATCTTTCAAGCCAAGATCTTTCCCTCAGCCTGGGCTGTTCAATGACTGTTTAATGCGTTAATTTTCTTTTGCAAGTTCTCTCAAGCTAGCAGGTGCCCCTCTCCCTAGTTTAGTCCAACCTTCTCCAGTTCAAAGTGATTCTTTTCCAAAAGCCCTGTCCAAGGTCAGGCAGAGCTGCTGTGGAGGTGGAGAGCTGCTTCCAAGTGGGATTGGGAAACTCCAGAAGGGATATTGCCAGCTTTTCCTATAAGGCATCTCCAAGGCATACTGGGACTTGTCTAAGCATCCTAAACATGCACAATTCTGGAAGATTTTGACATGATCTTCCTCAGCTGAAACTGGGGTGAGAGCTTGGGGATGAAGGTCTCATCTCAGCAAAGCCTTTAAGATCCTCCAAATTGCTTGGCAGAGTAGGGATAGGTTTAAGTAACCTCTTTGAGCCAAAACCTGCATTTAAATACTTCACGAGCCTGTGCTCTAAACCCATGGACTGTGTGTGCAGGCTGTGTCACAATGTGGTTTTTTTTCCAATGTTATATAAGAAAAAAATTGCTTTTTTAAAAATTTAGATCATTGTTACTAGAACAGATGCCCTTGTAGGTAGTTTCATTTTGTTATAAAAGTGTCAACTCTTTATAGAGATAAGAACATCAATCCTGTTTATGACTTTTTCTCTGACAAATATAAGAGGAATTTCTCGCTATCTTGGAAATTAGTGATCTTCTTTGTCCTGAGGTTCAGTTATGCTGACCTCCCTGTCATAACCCTGACTATATTTCCAAAGTGTGTGCTTTCCCCTGTCACAGGAGAAATCTGTAGCACAGAAACACAACCAGCTTTCCACAATTCATGGTAAAAAAAAAAATTAAAAAAAAATTCTGTTATTGTGACAGAACAGATGCTGTATAGAAAGGATTGCTTACAGATACATTGTAAGTTAATCATATCTTTTCCAAAGTATATTGAAAAATTCTTGTTAATGTCTGAAATGAAATACTTATGATTACAGGAAATAAAATTACTTACAACATTTTTTTCACAGCCTCTCACTCTCAACACACACTCCTTTTCGCACACACATATACACACCCATAACTATTGTTAATTAAGACTGTCTCCATTATGGGGCTAATTAACAATTAGCATAAACATAATTAGCTGATGTTGACATTTAACTCATTACGTTGTTTAAATAATTTTCAGAAATTGCCCTTAGTGGCATTCTGTCATACTGAAATAATGGCAGCACTTTGTCATGTAAATTAAATGACATTTGTGTTGTTTCCTCTCTAACTCATGCATGGAAGATTTTTTTTCCTTTTAATTTGGGCTTCATTCAGTTCAGAATCCAAGGTGATTCCTAAAACTTGAGTTACAACCTCAAATCCTTGCATGCCCTCCCTAAGTAGCCTGAACATTTGGGGATCTGCATCCTTTTACTTCAAAAGCTTGGATCTCTCTGTGCAGGTTCCCTGTTCCCTGAGCGCTCCCCACAGCCCTGGTAATGGGTATGGATCAATAGGTGATCAAGTAGAGCAGAGTATGGAGAAAGGGCAGCCCTGAAGGGTGGAGCTGGGACTGCTTTGTGCTTTTACGTGTTTGTGCTCACAGCCTGGAACACCAAACGCGCTCTGGGTGCATCCCAGCAATGTGGGCAGGGAGGGAGGGCATCCTGCCCCTCTGCCCTTGTGAGACCCCAGCTGCAGAGCTGCCTCCAGCTCTGGGCTCCCCAGCACAGGAAGGACATGGACCTGCTGGAACAAGTCCAGAGGAGGGACACAAACGATGATCAGAGGGCTGGAGCCCCTCTGCTGTGGGGACAGGCTGAGACAGCTGGGGGTGTTCAGCCTGGAGAGGAGAAAGCTCCAGAGAGACCTTGGAGCACCTTCCACTACTTAAAGGGGGCCTAAGAGAAAGATGGAGACAGACCTTTTAGGAAGGCCTGTTGTGATAGGTCAAAGGGTAGTGGTGTTATAATAAAGGAGACTAGATACAGAATAGATATAAAGAAAATAATTTTATTATGAGGGTGGTGGAACACTGGAAAAGGTTGCCCAGAGAAGCTGTGGCTGCCTCATCCTTGGAAACCTTCAAGGTCAGGCTGGATGGGGACCTGAGCAATCTGTAGAAGATGTCCCTGGAAGGTCATTGCAGGAGATGGTTGTTAGCTGTCCCTTCCAACACAAACCAGTCCATGATTCTGTGATTGGCTCCATGGCTGGTGACTCAGCTCCCCAGCTGTGGGACAGTACTTGATGGCCCTGGCCAGAGGAGTGGCGTAAGGGTAGAAGCTTTCATTGACATTCAGATATTGAGGCAAAGAGAATTACACCTGTAGATTTGTCCATTCTCCAGAGCAGTGAAAAACTTGTTCTACAAACAGTCCACATACATAACTTTGAAGTGTAGTATTTACAACAGTTATATTATATCATTATTATTATATTTACAACAAAATATCAGTGGGTCACAAGGCTTTCAGTGTCCCATGAGCTGACTGGAACAGTATTTACATGGATGATGAATGATACAATGAGAAGAGAGACTGGTTGACATAAGATGTGTTACAATTTCAATGATTATTCCCACTGTGTTGTGCCATGGCAGTTGAAGGAGAAATGGCATTTTTCTATAATAAACATCATTCTGTGATCCTTCAGTTGCTGGTAAATCCTTTTAATGCAAATGGCTGAGGGGGCTGTTCTGTATTGTGGTGTTCTGTGTAAATGGAATGGGGGAGAAGGGAAAGAAGACCAAGAAATGGGCTCAAAGAAATGTGAATATACAGCTGAAAGATCAGGAAGTTGAGTGTGAGATTTGGAGTGAACGTGAGCAGCCTTTAATGAGGCTGACACAGTCTCTAATCAGGGGTAATTCCTCTGGAGGGTCCCCTGCAGAGGGCTGTCCATTAT
>JALJVW010000072.1:12926021-12961021 GCA_024865655.1 Emberiza elegans
GACTGCATAATTCTTCCTTTGCTCTACCTTTTTTTTTCTCCCTCATGCACTACATTTGGCCTTGCTGGAGAAGCCCTTTAAAAGAGCAAACAAGGGTAAAATCTCTAGAGGAGCTAAAGCTACAGAAGCAGTCTCCTTTTCTCCTTGATACCACTTCCACAAGAGGAAAGTGACTTCTGTGCTAGTGATTAGTCCCAGGGAACCCTTTCAAGGGAGCTCTGTACTGTACATGGGTCCTGACATCTGCCTCCAAGTGCTTGTAAAATGTTAGCTGTAAATCACACAAACCTAACAGGTACTTGTGCCTGTTTTACAGCTGCAAAAGAGTGAAGCACACAGAGGAAAATATCCCACTAGCCCCTGTACAGGATTCAGAGGTCAGATTTTCCCATAAGGATGGGGAAAAAAAAAAACCATTTCACACAGGATCCCCTTTATGGGATGGTTGTGAGTGTTGTCATTGCTCCATGGTTTTGGCTGCAGGGTGTCTGTCTGCAGCCAGCTCCAGGTTCCCCGGTTCCTCAGGCAGCTGCAGCCCTTTGGGGTATGCATGTTGCCACTTCCCTTGATCATCCAGAACACAGGAACTTCTGTGGTTTGTCACCAAATCCATTAATCCAGGCTCCCCTTCAAAGGAAACCAGAAGATTGTCTGTACTCAGTGCTTGTCCACATGTCCTGTAGGGACTTGTCTGTGGTTTGCTCCTGGACACAGTTGTCTAAAGGCCTTGCACTAAATCAAGTGGCAAATGTATGGGAAAGCAGAGAACTGAGGCAGAAATCCCAACTCTGGGCAGAAGCTCTGACCACTGGCCCTGCTTTTTGGTTTTCACCATCAGAGTAGTGTAGATCTGCAGCCTGGGAGGAGTGGCTGTCCTCAGTAAGATTTTCCTTACTTGGTTAATTTCCGTACCTCTGGGGCCTGCATCCGAGGGACTGTGCTGGAAGAACAGCTGGGTGTCCTCTGGTTCCCCACATCACATGGCACTACTTGCTCTGATTAAAGCAATAATTATTCTCTGTGCCTGCACTTCCCAACCACTCCTGCTCACAACCCCCCAAATTCCAGGATCAAACCCCCCTTCCTGACCTCAGCCACTCCTGCTGGGGGTGGCTGTGTCACAACAGGGCTTGTTGTGCACACAGGCTGGGTTCTGCTTGCTCAGTGTCCTGTCTCCCCCCCTGCCCCGTGGTATTTCAAAGTGCTACCTAATGCCTTTCAAATTTAAGGAGTTTCAGAGTCTAATCTTCAGATCTGCCCCACTTTCTATTGATCTAGTTCCAGGTTGTTTACCAAGACTATCTTCTGGTTCCAGTTCAGATGTGCCCAATTGGATGGAAATTTCACAAGAACATTTGAACTTGTGAGATTACCACAAGTTTCTGCCAACTAATCTAGGCAAGTTTCTAGCCTTTGGACTTGAGAGGTTACTACAAAGATGTTGGAGCCTTTGAATTTGAATCCTGACTTTTAATTCAGCTTGCATGCCTCCTATTTAGATGTAACATAATGAAGATTAAATTGCCATTCCTGGAATTAAGTAATGATTAACAGGTGAGGTCTTTGATCTTTTAAAATTATATTTGCCATAGTAAAACAGCCTTTTTTTCTCTGAGAAATATGAACTCCTTTACACCTTTTCCCTGATACAGGTGAAAATGGAGTCAAATGCTTGAGGAAATGCTGCAGAACAAAAAATAATTTGCTTTTTTTGACATGCCTTGGTAAAGTTGCTGAAAAAATTAGCACAGTAACCAACAGCTTTTTGCTACAACTGGGAGGAGTGGGAGCAGCCACATGCATCATTTTTCAAGTAATTTTTCAGCTTTGCTGTTCCTGGCCCCCCTTCCATGGGTGACTGGACCCTGGTAGCAGAGCTGACATTTTCATTCCCTGGAAAAGCTAAGAATCTGGTTTTCATTTAAATGTGTAAAATTATCTGAGTTGTTTTCCCCTCGATAAGGTTTACAAGTGTCTGTATATCTTTAGTTTTAACAGAGGGCAGTTCAGTAGACAGTTTACGAAGTACTGGTCAGGGAGATAAATTACCTTGTAGAGCTGCACAATCACCATTCACAATCTCCTCAGTGACTTTATAGCCAATGATAGGATTTTTCAAGTTCATAGAAACTCATCAAAACACTTCCTGGTATTTTTTTCTTCTCCATCTAGCTGTTCTCCCTTCAAGCATAATCTGTACTGCTCCTGCTAGGGAGTGAGGGTTTGGTTTGATGCCTTAGGGCCCGCTGCACATTTCTTTATTTCTGGCAGCTCTTTGGGATTTGTGAACTGGAAATGGGAACATTTTGGGCAGCTGCAGCACTTTGACATATTCCTTTCCCAGGGGTCACATTTAACCTCAAATGATGCTTTGTGTGTACCATGCAGTGTTGCTCTGTGAGGTTACCACCAAGCAAATGAGTGGGTTTGAGCTTTTTTTGTTTTTTTTTTTGCTGCTTTCCTGAAGTCAAGGTTCCAGAGCTGTACATTTGAAGCTCCCTAGTTCTTTTGGGTACGTGCTACTTCAGCCCTTAATTTATTTACAACATGATTGGCACACAACCTCTGGCAGCAGAAGAGGGCAATGTAACACATGGGGCAGCATCTGTGGTGGTGGGGAGCTCCTTGAATCTCCCCCCCTCAGTTTCACTGGCTTTTTCTGATCAACACGGTGCAAGGAAGTTGCTGGAGACAGACTCTCCTTTATTCTGAACCACAAAGTGCTCTGGGCTGCAACTTGTCTGGGGCCAAAACCAAAGTAATGCAGGTGATGCCACTGCCAAATGCGACTCGGGCTGATCTGAGGGGAATGGGGGAAGAATGGAAAGAAGGGAATTGGAAATTTTATCCTCCCTGTGGGTGTGTGTTTCTCCATTGTGTGATACAGCCATGGCTGCAGAGCAGCTCACATCCACACTGGGCTGGGTTTGTGTGTTCCACTGTTGATAAACACCCATCTCTGTCCCTGCACAGCTCCAGGGAGGTTTCTAAAGCAACAGAACAACAACTGCAGGTGTGGCTGTGGGTGCTGAGTGGGGACCTGTTTTGTGCCACAGTGAGAACATGAGACTTCCTGGGGTAATGGGATGGACCATGCCTCCCCTTCCAGGGCAGGGGTCAAGAATTGATTCACATAAGAGCAGGTCCAAGGTCCAGGCCCTATTATTAGGCCTTCCAAGTGATGCTGGTGAATGGTCTCAATTTCGGAATTGATTTTTTCCCCACTTATTTTCTGACTCAGAGCAACCTCCTGTTCTAAACAGGCAGCACATTTACCCTGAGTGATGCTTCCTGCATCCAGGGCAGCTCCCTTCTGACAGCACTGCAGAAGGCATTGCCAGGAGGCTGTAATTAAGGGTGTTACCAGAGTTATTTGCCCCAGTTCCAGCAGGCTCTGAACTGGTGGTCAGGAAGAAACTAGTAACATCTGAGGCTCTAATGAGGCAGGTTTGAAGTGATGGGGGTGTCCCATTTTTCCCCTCCTCCAGAGAGGAAAATGGGAGAGTCTGGTGTTAGGTAGGAGAATACATCAATGCAAGAGAAGTTGTTCAAGCTGCATATATTATGATATAATTTAGGTTTCAGTGAAGTGCTTTTCTTAAAAGATTTTTTTACCTTTTTGGTTTTCTTTGCTGGTATTGCTGTTCAGTCCAGCAGAAAGAGACTGTGTGACCAGGGACACTGTAAGTTTAGCTCTGGGATAAGGTCAGCCAGCAAGATTTGCCCCACACAATCAGCTGCTGGAAGAGCAGCAGTGAGGTAGCTGAGGAGATGATAGCTGTTGAGGTTTGGGGGATTAGATCAGTCATTAGAAAGTCCTAATTGATCTCATACTCTTTCCAGGCTTTTTATGTCTCACTTTCAAAATGTTGCCTCCTTTCCTTCTTGTAAGCATTCACTCCCTTTGCTATGCAGTTTCTGGACAAAAGGGGATGTTGTGTGATGGTTTTGGCTGAGCCCTTTCCTGGGGCTGTGGCCAAATGAGGTCTGGATGGCTACTACACCTACCCAGGAATTTCTAGAACTCCTTAGAGCTCTGTCTGTGGCCTGCCTCTCTGAGGCTCTGTATCCAGGTTCCATCAGCAGCCTCAGCAGGTGGGAAAGCTGCACTGTGAGCTTGCAGAGGGGATGGATGCTCTATGTGTCCTCCAGATCTCCATTCCTGGTACTAGTGGGGGTCTGAAAGGTCATTTCCTTCCTCCGTTAATCTCTTTCTCCCCAGATTTTGTCTGTCAGACATTAAGCAATGTGAAAAGGAGCTTGCAATGGTTTTCCAGGGTCTTTCAAGTGTTTTTTTCCATAATGCATGCCTGATCAACTCCATCCCATGCCTGGGGCAGGAGAAAGGGGATAGGCTCTGACTGCCTTGCTCAGCGCATTTGAGTGCTCTGGACAAGGGTGGCTGTGTCTTGGTGGAGCCTTCAGTTTTGAAATTTTCCCTATGAGATCATTGGTGGCAGCTTAGTAAAATCATTTGAACATCTGTAGCCCTCCATGTCAAAACCTGAATCCGAATCATTGCCCAGATTCCACTAATTGATGCTAAATAGAAAGAAAAATAATGCGGGAGAAAAACCCTCCTAGAAACAATCAATAAATTAAGGATGCTTTGGGATATAAATTCAGCACTTAAATGAGATACTAATGAAGATGGGAGTTTAATGGTGAGTACTCTCATTACATTGTTTTAAAAACTCCATTTGATGTAGATTTGGTGCTGGTAGAAGGGAGACAGCCTTGTGACAAACATCCATGAGAACAAAAGTTGTTCTGGCGTATGAGCACAACTGCTGCCATTTATTGCCGAGCAGCTTTGCTTCCCCATTTCTGCAAGTTGTTGCAAGATCTGGGAGAAATTGTGGAGCAGTTAATTAAAAAACAACTAATGACTGTTCCACAGGGTCAGTTTGCTTCTCGGAGCCTAAAATGTGCAGGATATTAACACATGTATCATTTTTTTGACACTGGAGGACAATTGCAGAGTGCAGCCACACCGTTACTGGTTTTAAAGCAGAACTTAATTAATTACAAATGGGCTGAACAGGTTTGTCTGGAAACAAGGACTGGGTTTGCAAAGGAAGGAGCTGCTCAGATGTCACCAGACTTTCAATTAAGCTGTTTCCAACTCATCTCAGCCCTGGTGAGCCCCAGGGTGCTGCTGCTGCCCCACTCCTGCAGGGAGCCCCACAGCCAGGTGTCCTTCCCATCTCCCAATTCTAATGATGTTTCATTTAATCTGCTCTGGACAACTGCCTTAAGATGAAATGAATGATGGCCCCCAAATTCCCACTTCTCACTGCAGCCTGGATAACAGCTTAGATGACAAATCCAACATCTGCAGCCAAGTAAGATGCTCCTGAATAGAATTTTTTTTGCAGCTCACTTGTGCTTTGGCTGGACCAACAGTGCTCTTGGACGAAAAAAAATACATCAAACTCCACTTCTGCGTGTGCTCCAGACCCACAGTGGCTGGGAAGAGGTGGCTGGTGGATGCCTCTGCTTGACCTCGACCCTGGTGAGGCATTTTTCTCATGTCAGTGTAGAATTTGGTGAACGCAATTATTTTCTTTTATCTTGCACTTAGGCTTAAACTGCATATCTGCTGGTACGTGCCCTGTTTTGATTAATATTAAACTTCCAGCTCATCCTTTTGAATTGGAGCAATTTCTTACAACAAATAGACCGGAGAGGCAGATTTTTGAGTGATTAGTAGCAGGCTGAGAGCAGTGGATGCTTGGGGAGCTTAACGATTCATGGCCAGATTCATTCACCATGGTTAGAGTGGTGGGCATGTCACAGCTGTGATTCCTCTGGCAAAACCTCAGCCTGAAATGATTTTAAATCAGGAGTGGAGTTTTCCATCCCACTTCTTTCCAGGCTGGCTGACTTGCTGAGAGGGGGGAGGAGAGCAATCCTCCCATCCTGGAATATACTGAAAAAAAATCTGATTGTGAGACCCTGTTGCACTGCAAATCTCTTCTTCCCTTTCCTCTAAATTGTTTGGGCACAAAGGGAAAAAAATCCCACTTGCTCCAGAGCATTAATCCCAGTGGATGCCTGTCCATGCAGGGTTGGGGGCAGACCTGGGTGTGGCATGGTTGTGTTTTGTTCTGGGATGTTTGTTTTGTGCAGATAAGATGCTAAAAATGGCTAAGAGAGATAAATAGATCTCACACAAGCTGAGGCAACATGAGGAGAAAGAGGAAGCCTTCACCAATTTCACCTGTAATCTCAGTGCTTGGCACTGGTGGCAGTTCTGGCTCAAGGATTTTCAGTAACACAGAAGTGCCACATTTGTGACTTCCATTCAAACACATTTCTCAGAATCTTAGTCCTGACTTCCAGGAATGCCTTAGGCAGATGAAATATTGCTAGAAGCCCAGTGTGGTTAGTCAAACACACAGAGTTGTTCCTGGACTAGTTGCTTTGTGCTGGATCACCAAGTACCCTGCCTCCAGATTGCAGAGTGAAAAACAGTATTTGTAGCCAAATGGACACTGAAGCCTTTTTTTTTTTTTTTAATCTCAATGCATAGATGAGTTACCAGCAAAATGTGCAAAAAGATTTCCCATGCAGAAAATGGAACTGTGGTGTGGGCTGGCCAAGCCGTGGGGAGTCAAACCCAGGCCAGATCACTGACTGTGCAGGAAGGCAGTAGGAGACCTTCTGGGACAGGAACCCTTTTTTTTTTATGACCAAGAAATATACACTTAGATGAAGAATCTGGTTTTCTTCAGTTTTGATGTTTTTGGCCCTCAACCTTTTTTTCCATTGCAAAGGTAGAAATCAACTTCTGAATTGAATAAGGTCAGGAATTCAGCTGGGATTTGCACCAAGATATTCCTCACTATTGCAAAACAACAGGTACTCAGTGCCTTTGATGGAGGAGAGATGGGCCCTTTGAATTATTGAAAAAGTCACTGCTGTTGCTGATACTGTTGAGTGATGAGCACCTGGTGAATAGGAACTCTGGTTTTGGTGTTTCTGGATTATGGGGCCCAAGGCCTGGGCACTGTTATTAGAGCTCAGATGTTACTTTAAAATGTTGAACATTGATGGTGCATTATATCTTGCTGTGGAAAAGGTCAGCCCTGTTATTTGTAGAGGGAGGGTTGCCTTTTCTTCATGGCTGGCTGACTTTTTGGGCTACATGGTATAATTTATAACTACTTATTGTTTTCAGACATGGGGCTGAGGATATTTTGTGTGTGAAATTTGAAATTCAGGCCATTGTAGTTGAATACATGATACAGAATTCTTTTTTCCAGAGGGAGACAGAGATTCCTGATCTTGATACCCTTGGCTTTCTTTTCAGTTAGAGGGCAGAAAAAAGAGGACTTGTAGGGCATGAGCTAAAATATCCAAAAATAGTGGTCCAAAGTATTTTGGATGCACCAAAGTCCCCAACAGAGAGAAATGGGTGTTGGCAATACAGAGAGATTGTCACAGTCTCATGTGGTAAAATTTATGTTGAGATGTTGGAAGTAGCCTGTGGTAACTCCTATTTCCTGGTGTGTCTGTTTTCTGCACAGCCTGTGTAAAACCAAGGAACTGATGTCAATGTGCATGAAAATTAAGAACCTACTTAGTGAAAGATTTTCATGCTAGAGAAATTTTCTTAAAATTGCTCACCTGCTTGTCACAGTGAAGCCAGCTGCCTAAAACCATGAAGGAATGTGAATTCCCTAATAAATGCAAACCAATCTGTCATATTTTTGGGCTGCCAGACCCAGGATTTACAATTCCATGCAGAGGTGGTTTAAAACTACCCAGAAATGTGTTAGCTGTCATGGCCCATTTCTCCAGTGCAGCTCTGGCTGTGAGGAGTAGTGTAGACTCCTAAAACTGGCTCCAGGTGTTGATTTGATGTTGGGCCCCTGATGCCAGTCACAAGTGCAAGTCCCATTTAAGATGGGGACAAAATACTGGTATTCACCTGAAGAACTTACAGTTTAATTGCTAAATTGTGCAACCTCATGTGCTCTAGGGAGTTGTAGAGAGTGATGAGAGTGATAAATTCTCCCCTGAGCCTCCTTTTCTCCAGGTTAAACACCCCCAATTCCCTCAGCTCCTTATCAGATTCGTGCTCTAGACCCTTCCCCAGCTCTGTGTCCTTCTCTGGATGGGCTCCAGCACCTTGGTGTGTCTTGTAGTGAGGGGGAATGAATCTGACTCACTTTGTGGGATCGGTCTCTGACTGTATAGGCAGGTATAGGTTTTGTTATGGGAAAAATGTACTTACCCCTTTTTTAAATGAAGGACCAGAGTCTCACATCAAAGAAGAAGAGTGGCAAAATAAAACATAGACTTCCTCCTTGTCTCATCACTAGTTAAATAAAACATGGAGCAGTTATCACCAAGACTTTGAGAAAAACAGGCACTGCTGTTAAAGCTGATGCTCTCCAAAACTTTAAATTCATCACAAGTGACTGTGAGGAATACCTCTTGACTAATTAATTTTCTTGTCTGACAGACAGCCTTTGAAGTCCCATGAAGTACAGATAAAGTGTGTGTACGTGAGTGGCAGGTGGAGAAACATCACAAATTACATTCTCAACACACAAAACTTCACCTGTTACTCCGTTATAGCTGTGTGATCTCAGCATCTCCCAGAAGCTGCTGCTTGTCCAGATGTCATGTAGGTGCTGGTGGACTGGCCAGATGTGAACCATCCAGGAGTAGAAAGCAGCACATAAATCACATTTGTTTTAACCCTTCCTAGACCAAACAGTATCTGCCTAAATGACCTTGCCTGAGGAGAGGGATTTATGGGATCTCCATTGAAGGAATCAGCCCTATGATCAGTCTTCATCACACTGGATATCAAAAATTGTTCTTTTGTGAGTGGATTGGAGAATATTCACAGTTTATCAACAGTAGCCCATGGAAAAATCTATCTAAAAATGTTTGAACGGTCTTTTCATCACATTTGTAATATCAGTTAAAATTGTTGAAAGAGAACTTTTGATGGGGAGAAATGGATAGAGAATTTTCCACATTGGAATTTGTTTTAACCCTTCCTAGACCAAACAGTATCTGCCTAAATGACCTTGCCTGAGGAGAGGGATTTATGGGATCTCCATTGAAGGAATCAGCCCTATGATCAGTCTTCATCACACTGGATATTAAAAATTGTTCTTTTGTGAGTGGATTGGAGAATATTAACAGTTTATCAACAGTAGCCCATGGAAAAATCTATCTAAAAATGTTTGAATGGTCTTTATGGAGAGGACATGCAGAAAGCTACATTTGTAATATCAGTTAAAGATTGAGGTCAATGAAAGAGAACCACATCACTATGATGGGGACCATGAAATGGGTACACATAGAGATCAGTTTTCCCCTGGGTGTTCCTTCTGCTTTCCCCTGCCTGTAGCCTGCTTGTGGTTGTTTAGAGATGAGAAAAATTTGGATTAAAGGCAGTGAGAGAAAAAACTCAGTAAGGGGAAAAGAGAAAGGGAGGTAATATCAAGTGGTTGTTGGCACTTTCTGCATTATATTAGTGTCTTCACTGAGATTCTAGACATTGACAGACAAGTAGAAAAGGACCAACAGCAAATCTCAGACTTGGATTGTTGATATTGCTGAGGAGGGCTGTTTCTCTCTTGTTGCCTTCTGTGTGTGTACAAGTGGACTTTCACTTCTTTCTTTGTCCCCTGTTAAGGTGGCTGCTGACATGGAGAGGGCTTTGCCTGTCCTGTTCCCATCCACTGTGTCCTTAACTAAACTGAGCAGTACAACACAGTTGTTTCCAGGTGCAATCTCAATGCCCTTCCCTTCCCATGGCCTCTGCTATCAGCACTCAAGGAAAACCACAAGGGGAGAATGAAAAAGAAATCAATTTTTATCACTAGAAATATTTCCCCTTTTGGCCACAGACTGAGACTGTTCTGACTCTAACTAGTCCTCCCTGGGGTTTGATAACAGTAGCTCACAGGAGGCTCTAGCTTATCTGAAGACCAAACAGTAAATTTCTCATTTCCGCTTAGTGGTGAGGTGTTTAATTGCTGCTTAGTTTTGCCAGTCAAGTAATTCACATTGACGTGCTAAAAGCAGCCACTAGCAGTTAAGCTTCCATCCAGGGGCTGCAGTGAATGATCCTGACATCTTTTTGCAGGCACCAGCTCTGCAGGCTGAGAGCATTTCAGTTTCTCCTCTCGAGTGGGCAAGCAATCTACAGAAAATTAGGTCTGAAAAGCCATGAGAGGCTGTGAAAGGCAGCTTAAGGAGAGAGGCTCTATTGGATGAAATTTCTTGTCCTGTACAAATTCAGGTTGAAAATTAAAGTGTTGCCAACTCAGTGGTAATTTAGAAGAAGAAATATTGTTTAAACACAGAGAGACAGGGTTGAACCGAGAACAGAGGATATTCACTCTGTAATATCCATGTGAGTTTATGTATCCATGAAACAAATGCTGTCCTTGAAGATGTATCAGCTTACAGAGGTAGGTGAATATGGAGATGGCTCAGTGCAGAGCAACTCTGCTTCATGGACTCAGCCCTCACTTGCAGTGCTGTAAATCAGAAGTTACGCTTCCAAAATCTAAACCCCCACCTTGCATGGCCAGGTGCACTTTTTAGGGGCTAGGTGCACTTTTTAGCAGTGGGTGAAAAATGCTGCTGCAGGCTCAAAATCATAGAGTTCTGACTCAGTAGTTTAAATCTGCCTTGTTCTCTGTGGAGTAATTTTGGGTTTTGAGCAAAGTAGCACAAGCAAATAGTATTTTAATTTTATTTTGGTTTTGTCTCTTCTCATGGTCTGATACCACCAGCCCTGTGAAGGAGCTCCATGCATGAGATGTAAAATAACCAGCATGTACCTGAATATCTATAGGTACAAAGGCAGATAAATTTTTCTCATGAATTAGAAATGGCCAGATAACTCCATGAGTGGCAGAGCAGAATGGAGTCAGAATGATGATGGATGTCCCAAATGGGGGAAAGTAACTTGTTTGCCACAACTTTTCAGACTGGCTGCTGTGCTGGATGGGGTCTTACAGTTGTCCTGCCTTGGGGGCTGTTTGTGCCTGTTTTTTTATGGTCATGGTAGAGTTTGCAGCATGATGGGTTATTAGGGAGTGATCACTGGATTTGAGTTTCTCAGTGGATTATGCCAGCACCCTTGCAAAGGGCAGGCTTCATGGCTGCCACAGAGCTCGAGAAATAATTTGCTTATTTAAAACATGCAGTCAACTGATTAATATCTTAAGATGTGCAATTGCTGTGATTGCAGACTAGATAATACAAAGCTGCCACTCATGTTTAACACTGACACTCTTCTCCAGTTTAGATAATTCAAGCAGACCCACAGAGATAAACCCAGATCAGCAATAGCAGCTGCCTGATAGACAGACTTCAGGTGTGAGGGTCCCTAGAAGAAATGAAAGCCTCAGAGAATGAAATAGCCACACTACTCCAGAAACTCATAGTTTACAAAAGGGGCAATGACTCCCCAAATTATCTTGCTCTCTGTGCAGTGCTGTAATCTGAGATCAGTTTGAGAAATCATATTCCCCTTGTCTTTTAGTAAATTAATTTGAGTCGAGAGGAAATGGTAGCATGGTCCACCTGAGAGAGCTATTACCTAGAGCAAAGTTTATCCATATATTTTTAGGTCCAAGTAGTTAATTAGGTAATTATTTTTTTAAAAAACCACTATGCCAAAGCAAAAAATGCCCCCATGCCCTAAACTACTTGGCTGAAACCCCTGGGTGGTTTTTCATACCCAGCCCCCAGCTGTTTGCATTCATCTGAGTTTGATGTCTTCAAACTGAGAACCACAAACCAGAGAATCGATATCATCTACTGAGCACAGCGCAGTATAAACACAATCAATTAATTCCTTTATATGGAAAAGGAGCTGGAACTCAGCTCATCTCCTCTCTCAGGCAAATTATAGAGATAAGAGAGTTTCCCTGAACTGAAACCAGAAGCACCAGCTTTCTGCACACTTAACCTATAATTGTCTATAACATGCATGGAGGTAAGTGAGATGCAATTTTATTCACAAGAGTTCCATTATCTTTAATCAGCTTTTACATAATTTCCTTTGTATCTGATTGTTTTGTTTTGAAATATGTAAAAAAGCTTCCTTTCTGTGCATGTGTAGACAAAAGGGGAAGAATTCAATATTATGTTCACAAATTATTCCATTCACAGGAGCTTTAGCAGTGTGAATAGTACAGCAAAAATGTTGTGAAACTGTAATATAGCCCACAGCAGTAGGAATAAAGATGATAGAAACCAGAGGAAAGACACTTTTCTGAATAAGTTATTAAAAACCAAAGTTGCTTATCCCTTTCACCTGAGACCAACTATTTAAATCTCGATGCTGTAATAGGATAAAATCTGTAGAAATTCAAGGGAATAAACACATCTCTGCAATCCTTATCAATTAAGTGTTGATGTGTCTTATGGAAGGCTATCCTCACCTTCCTGAGGGGTGGAGATGGTCAGAAATGCACAAACTGGACAAGAAGAGCAGGCTTTCAAAGCCTTTTGCCAACAGGAAGAAGCAGTTCATCACATACATCCAAATGCCTCACTGGGATATGGACTCCAGCTGGACACTTTGGTCCAAGGAAGAGATGGACCAACTAGAGAGAGAATACAAGCACAGTGATAAAATTACCACAAATATTTAGATTTTCAAATGCTAAAAAAATATTTGATTCTTTCATTTGGGTTAAATAGTGCTAATATAGTCTTCAAATATTACATGTTTGGTCTTGTTGCAGGAGATGAGGAGATGTTCTAGTGCTGTTCTGGGTTCAAATTGCATTCAGTGTTGCAAATTAGGAAAACATTTTATGGGTCAGGATGGTGAAATGCTGGAATATGATGGGTAGGAAAGTATTGGGGTCCCTGATGTTTGAGGTATTTAATGTCAGGTAACCATCCATCAGGAATGGTGCAGCTGTACCTGACCCTGCTTTTGGAGAGCAGGAGAGAGCTGGTGATTCTGTGTGGTGCTGTCAAACCTTAATTTTCTTCAGTTAAATATGGGCCTTTCAAGGCTGGTCACTGGCATTTAACTGGATTTGGAATAAAAAAATACACCCCTGCCTCCCTGCTGAGCATCTCACAGGAGGGACACGAGCTGGGAGCTGCCCTCCTGCAGAGGTGGGCACAGAGAATTCAGACTTCCCTCACCCCTGTTGGAGCCTCTCTGCTCCCTCCTGTGCTGGTGGCTTGGTCCCACCTGGTCTCAGGGTCTCTCCCAACCCTGTCTGCAGTTTGCGTCATTGTGTACAGGATCTCTTCCTTTTATAAGTGTTATTATTTGTTCAAGAGTCAGTAGAATCTAAGGAAACCTATACTGAGCAAGTGAACACAGAAACCTATACTGAGCAAGTGAACACAGATTTTTATTTTTTTTTCACAGCTCTTAGCTGGAAGATCTCCATGGTTATGGCTCCTTTTCACCACCTCACCTGCAAACAGCAAGTTGCTGCCCAGCACATAAAGGTGTTACTGCTGTTCAGAGGAAAAATTTCCCAACATATGATTGTTTAATGCCTGTGTCTTTTATTTTCAACTTTTTTTTTTTCCTTTGAAAACAGCTGCTCCACTTTTCTGAAACATTCCAGAGGTTACAGTTTCCGGAGGCACAAACCTGAGAAGAAAACCTTCCAGTTTATAAGATTAAAGGTTGCTGGGTCTATGAGCAATTGGAAATGGATTTTTTGTATGGAATGTCAGTTAACCCTAATGGGCATGTCCTAGCCTGCCTGGGTGGCACATGTGACATCATGGTGGCATAGGCAGCACATGCCTCAGGTCATCCTTGTTCCCAGCCAGAGCCTTGCTGTGGTCAAAGCCCCAGCATTCAGAATGCCAAAAACCCAGACACAGGGGGATTTTCCTTTCATTGTGTCCTGAAAGGCACTGGAAGCTTTCCTATTTTCTTGTACATGGCTGTATCATGTACAAGGGGTGTCACAGGTCAGACTGGATCCTGGAGCAGAGATACAGTGAGAACAGCTTCAGGCTTCAGTGTTCTTGGAGCAGTTACTACATTGCTTGTCTACCTTTAGTAACACCTTGTTTAAGGTGTTCTAAGCTCAAGGTTCACTCTCCCCACCCACTCCTGAGCATCTTTGGCCCCTCACTACAAGACACACATTGAGGTGCTGGAGCATGTCCAGAGAAGGATGACAGAGCTAGGGAAGGGTCTGGAGCACAGGTCTGATGAGGAGCAGCTGTGGGAGCTGGGGACACTTGCTGGAGGAAAGGAGGTTCAGGGTAGACCTTAATGCTCTCCAAAATTTCCTGCAGGAGGGTGCAGCCAGGTGGGAGTTTGTCTCTTTTCCAGGTGACAAGGGACAGCACAAGGGGAGGCTGCCAGTGCATCAGGCCAAAGCTCAGCTCACCTTGTTGTGTACCTGGACAAGAGATCCCTGAGCAGATCTGTCCCAAGGAAGTGTTAAGATGTGTTCAGCAGCATTGTGTCTTCCAAGACAGCTCAGGATTTAAAAATCTTCCATGGTGGGGTGTAAGTCCTTTTCTTCCTGACTGTTGCCCGTGTCTTGCTGGTCATCACCACCACAACTCCCAGGGAGCTGTGTCACTGATATCTACCACAGGATTGGTGTGTACCCAGGGATCCCAGCCCCCAAAGCCTGCACTGTCCTTGTCCATAATGACATGCAGCTGCATGTACCAGCATCAGTGAAATCCTGGGGACCTTGACTCATTCCCCTCTTGAACCTTAAATGCTCAGCACCTCGCACAGAGAAGTTGAGTCGTCACAAGCCTCAAGTGGGTAATGTTTATTTTCCCTCTGTTGCCTGTTCCCCTTCTGTAAGAAGGAAGATCAATGGACTATTTTAGCTCACATGACCTCTGGGAATACAGGATGCTGCCAGAGTATTTTTTTTAAGAAGTGGGGTGGGGGGAAGGGGTGGGAAAGGAGAAAGAAAAAAAAAACCCTAAAGCTTTAAATACAGCCTCTTCCATGACCCTTCTCCAAAACCAATATTTTCCTAATAAAATAATGTGTTGCTTGTATTTTATTTTCCCCATCAACAAGGACTGTGAGTTCATTTGTTTGTTTTACATTGGCTGCTCAGAAGAGTGTAGCTCTATGAGGTTAAAGAGATCCTCTGAGAAAGATCCTATTGATTTTAATTACCTAGAAACAGCCCACAGGGACAAAAGGACTTTGGCTGTTTATTTAGCCATCGCTGTGCTGCAGTATTGTGTAAGGAGAGATCAAATCAGTTGCCCTCATTATTAC
The DNA here is from genome assembly GCA_024865655.1 of Emberiza elegans. Taxonomy (NCBI): domain Eukaryota; kingdom Metazoa; phylum Chordata; class Aves; order Passeriformes; family Fringillidae; genus Emberiza; species Emberiza elegans. The sequence goes on from JALJVW010000072.1 coordinate 12,941,260, forward strand.
AATAATAATAAGGCAGAAAAGGTGCCTCTAGGCCTCAGGATTTTTTTTTTTTTTTTTTTGAGAGACAATAACCTCCACCACTCCTCCCACTAATAAAAGGCAGACTTGAGGAACAAGGAGCAATTACTATTCGTCAATATTAATTCAATTACGCTCCTGTTATTTATATTACAGGAAGGATTGTTTAATATTTTAGAAATATCCCAACCAAACCAGGGGCCACATCTGTTCTTTTACAGATTGATTTTTATCACTGCTAAATGCATGTTGAATGGTTTTTACCTCCTTTGGGCTGAAGCTAAGGTTAATTAGTTATTCAGCACAAACCAGTGGTACAATGATTGTTTCTAAGAGTATCTGGGTTGAGAATTCACCTGCTTGTGTGCTAAACTGGACACCCTCCAGGGATCTGGGATCATCTTCCCACCCATTCTGGACTAATACCACGCCAGGTTTATGGTGGTCTTGAGAGAGCAGAAATCAGTTTGTTCTGCTTATGCTATTTGCTTATTTTATTTTCTTGGAGCCTACTCCTCTGAGCTGGTCTCTGCTCTGTGACTTGGCCTGCGTTCCCTCATGAGAATTTAGTATTTCCTCATAAGTATTCTCTTGCTTAATTACTTTTTAATGAACTCCTGATACTTTTGACAGTAAGTGCCCAAACAGTCAAGTTACAGTGCTTTCTGTGGACAGTATCTCAAGTCTCACCTGTGTTGTAAAGAAATACTCTGGCCCATGTTCTTGTTGGTGTTGATCTTGTAAAACTGTACTTGAGTGACCCAAGAGTATCCATCCAGCAGATGGTTTTATGCAGGGGCTGGTTGTATAAAAGCCAGTTTTAACATGGGCACGAGCAAAGATGCAAACAACTGTTGAAGGCAGAGCTGATCTTTCCAACACCATGGCTGGCAATGGCAATGTTGCTATTGGTAAGGGAAAAATAATGGAGCTGCAAGTCATTGAAATGCAGCTGTAATTTAGCTGTGGTCTGTGGGAGCCCTGTGCCTGTAGAGGATTCTGCAGGTGGGCTTTAAAGAGAGCCCAAGGATAAGCCATTTTGCACCATTTGCAGCCGTCTGTGTGAAGGGCAAGGCAGAATCTGGCTCAACGTTTGTCCACCAGCTCAGCAACTGACTTCACACTTAAGGGTTTTCTTTATTTTCTTTTAAATCAAGGCACTAGGAAAGGATTTTCTGGCTCTTGTTCTCCTTCAGCTGAAGCTTTTCTTAACTTCAGAGAATGTCAGGTGGTTTTAGCTGTTTGAGTCATCCTCTGGGCCACTGTGTTTCACTGACTACCCTTGTGACTAATAGAGTCCCTAAGTGTTTCAAGCAGAGAGGTTTCAGCTGGTAAGGTTAATGCAGCACAGCACTGGACAGGTGTTTCAGGTCACAGTCCCTTGTTTAAATAATAGGTTGTTCTGCTGATGGTGTTTCCTTAAATATCCAAAGATGGTGTAGATTTTTGTGGAAGGCTGCAGAGGGCATGTTTCTGAGCTGGGAGCTGCAGCATTGCCCCAGGATGTGGGAAAACACTGCAGCTACAGGACCTTTCCCTGCTTGGACTGCTTTTACAAAACAGGTTAAAACAGTTCACTCAAAAATTTTCTCTTTTTGCTAATAGTTCTCCAAAATGAAATACTTCAACTCAACTAGATTACCTGAATTTATCTGTTTTAGTCTGAATTTAGCATTTTAGACTATTAGGAGCCAATGTTGATCATGAGGGTGGGAAGTAGCACAGATGGATTTAGAAAGATGATGAGCAGCTAATAACAAAACACCTAAGATGGTTTTCAAGATTGCATTTTAGGTCTTTAATTGCATCCCAGGCTTCAAGCCTGCATGTTTTGTACTTTCAGTTTTTCCAGAAAGAAAGTGGACTAGGAATACTTCCTGGGATTTTCTGTGATCTGGCTATGGTTTATGCTATTTCTGTTCTGTTCTATTTTATGACATATTCTATTTCTGTGATCAAACCACACCTCAGAAACTGTCAAACATAGGAAGTCTGTGTAGAATAATTAAGCTTATTTTCAATGTGACAACATGGAGGAAGGAAGGATGGAGGAAGACAATATTTTGGTCTGCAGATACTGTGAATAAGGTGTCCCCTAATGAAAAATCAGAATTAGCTGGTGGTGAAGTACCTACAATTAGTGGTTTGGGAGAAATTGATTTTTAATGAAAGATTAAGTCTTAAATGTATGGAGTAGAGATAAGCAAGTACAATTTACAGGGTGTGTTAAGAGTTTGTAGAGCTGTATGTAAATATCATGGGTTTATTCTATGAAAATTGTGAATGTGATCTGGGGTAGCAGCCGTTTGTACAGGTATATCTGAGAATGCTTTGCTAAGCAAACCTTGTCAGGCAGCTGAGAAATGCTGAGTTTCTCTAGCAGCAAGCAGCACAAAATAAGCTGAAGGACCAGGTGTTCAGTCAGTTTTTTTATTATGAAATTTTCCCTGGGATCATATATGTTGTGAAGTTTCCAGGTATGGTCTCCCTTTCCAGAGCTAAGGTCTGTGGTCCAGACTACACTGAGATTAACAAGGAATTAACTGGAAATTGGACCATGGCTTCAGGAAAATGTCTTCCTTTCAGCCGTGGCTTAGCTCCTCACTGTAAACTGTATTCAATCACAAGATTAAGTATTAAACCTATTTTAAGGCCTTTCTTGGTACTAAACATTAAATAATTGCTTTAGTGTCTCCAACTCAGCCATCAATGTGGATGTCAGCCTTGGTGAGGTTTCTCCAGTGTTGCCTCACCACTCCCAAAGACCTGTTTGCCTTTTGTCCCCTTCTCAGTCCTTCTCTTATCTCCTCTTTTCCTATTTTTACGTTTGTCTCTCTGTCTATTCCATCTACATACAAAATGCCAGTCTCTTTCATTTCATATAGTCTGGATTTGCCAACCGCTTCTTGTTTACCTCCAGTTGTGTCTTCAGTTCCCGTGAAGGGACACCTGCAGCTGCTGCTCCTTCATCTTCTGGTCAGGATTTATCTTTCCAAAGAGTATGAAAAGCCTGTGCAACTCATTGCTGCTTTGAGATAAAAAAGGGCTGTTGAAGGTCCAGAGGTGTTGCTTCTATGCATGATCCCTCCCAGTGCTCCTTCACGTGTGAGCCAGCTTCTCTCTGCCTTCTGCATGGGGCTCTGTGCGAAAACCATGCCCAGAGATCATAAGTTCTTTTGGGAAAAGACTGTCTCCTGCTTGTGGAGGTGTCTGAGAAGTTTTTTTAGAAATTTCTGGGAAACTGAGTGAAACTGTCTCAGATTTCTCCAGTGTTTGTAAACCTCTTTTGCTGGCTAAGCCTTACCTGGGCATATGAATATTTATATATCTTAGTTAGATGTAACATGAATGGTATTGATTTGGTCTTGCAAGGGAATTTGCTTGTTTCTCTGGGTCCAATCCCCAATGAATTTATAGTGAACAGGCCATTATGCTTGGGTGACTGTATGACAGCAGGGCAGCATGGAAAAATCTTGCTGTAAAAGCTATTGAATCAGGAGGGGACAATAAAAGGATTCTCTCGTTCACCCCCTTGGTCATGGCTTTTGGTTATGGTTACAGCTTAACATAACTACCCATCAAATAACTGTGTATTTTTATGATCATATGTAGGGTGGCTGGTGGGTGCACAGGCACAAAAGATTTAAAGCTGGTCTCTTTTTGTTTTTTCTTTTTGAAGGCTACATTAATTGTTCTGATGCCTGAGCATCTGCCCGATACGCATTGTTTCCTCTGCAGACTGAGGAAGACAAAAGCTAAATACAAATTTATTGAACGGACAAGCTATAAACCCTGAAGTTTGCACAATATTTTAATGGAAATCATACTTTGTCAAAAGCACGTGTATCAAATTTTCTTTGTGGAGATCATGGTTCAGCAGTACCAGAATTAATTAAAAATTTCCTACCAAGCTTCCTCACTGCTCTTCTGTTTCTACATATAGATTTTTAGCTTTATAAACTAATGGCTCATTTCAGGGAGGAATGTGTCTTTTATTAATTTAAATGCCTAACATGAAAATGTTGCACTTTGTAAAAGAATTCACTTTTCCCTTAAAAAAAACCATTCAATTTTTGATGGCAAGAGGGACTTTAAATAATTCTTCAGCTTTCATTTTATGTATTTTTACTGTGTAAACCAGCAAAAGCTGATTCATTATCTGCTGTCCTAACTTTACCTGCTCTCAATAACTCACAAGTTCAGGTCACCCTGCAGTGCCTCCTTTCGCCTTCGCTCAGATACCATGTCTAACTGAATGGAATTGACCTGTTTAAGGCCTCTTCACTCCAACTGAATTATTTGATCATAGCCACAGACATCTGTTTGGGGCAGTAATTGGTTGTTTATAAGAGCATAGGAGAGCCACCAGCAGCAACAGCAGCGGCAAGACAATAAAGGCAGGGGACAAGCATGGAGGGCATGTAGACAGGTCCTGACAGACCACTGTCTGCTTGAGATAAGCCATGCAGATTAGTTATATGCACTCTATCTCACCACTGGGGCCTAATAATCCCCTTTAGCACTCATTCACAGTTATGTAGCAGACAGAAAAACTAATACAGGGGGGAATCTGGTCCCACTGCCTCACTGCAAATCTCAGACACGGCTTCTGGAATCTGCGGGGTTTTACCGTACAATTAGTTTTAAATGCCAATTTCATGGCGGCTCATGAGATGGAAAATAGAAGAATAGTAGGTAAAGATACCCATTGCAAACTAGATTATTTGAGAGGGAAAGATGGCTCTTCGAGATGTGGCTGTCACTGCTGCTTCCTGGCTTGACAGCCACAGTGTGGACACTGAGGTAAAGGGTGACAAAAACGTAACTTGAAGGGCTGAATTGTTGGGAAAAAAAATGACATGGCATTTCTGTGCTGTTTGTGTACAGAGAGGAGACAATGTGGGTTTTAATTGATTTACAAAACCTTGTTGCAATTCTTATGGAACACAGGATGGTTGCACTTGACTTGCAGTGGCAGCAGGCAGGTAAAGCAGTGTGAGATGCACTGGGTTTGCCCTGGTACAGCTGCGTGTGTTTTCCCCTCACTGTCAAACCCAAACACATGACACGTCTCATGGGTGCTGCCCATCAAGGTTTAAAGGAGGTGTAGAGCCTGGGATTTGATTAAGAAAAGTTGATGTTCACATTCAAACATTGAATTAAGTAATCTTTAACTACATGCACAAAAAAAATTTGTATGTGTTAATATAAAACATTAATTTTAATTTCAAATTAAAGTTCTGCATTTCGCAAGACATAGATACCTGTTACAGTTCTGAGCCAGTGCAGGGAAGGAGAGAGTGCAGAGATGGATATTGAGATTGACAGATCCTGGAATGTTTGCTTGAATTCCAGAAACACATATTAGTGGGACATGGTGCAGGTGATGGAACGAAAAGATTGTCATTATTGTGGTTGCTGTTATGCTGTGCCACTCATTTCATGGGTAGCAGTCACTCTGATGTAAATATGTGCTTATATGCAAATGGGAAGAAATACTGTTCTCCAGAAGTGTCTTGGTTTTAGTGGTGCAATGAAAGTGTCTCTGGCTCCTGAGCTTTTCAAGTCCTACATCTTGAAATCTGATAATTTTTCATGCAAATAATAAGGAAAGTTTATTGTAGGCACCAGTGGGAAAGTTAATCTTATCTCAAACTACTTTCTTAAAAAATCCTGCTACTTAAGGTGATAATGTAAAAAATGAAAGTTGTTGACCTAAAAGCTTGGATCATTGCTCTCTACAAGTGCCTAAAAGACCATTGTAGCCAGGTGGGGGAAGCTCTCTTCTCTCAAAAATCAAGTGATAGAATGAGAATAAATGGCCTCAAGATGTGCTATGGGAGGTTTTACATTGGACATTAAGGAAAATTTCTTCACCTAAAGGGTGATCAATCACTGGACAAGGCCAGAGAAGTGGTGGAGTTACCACCCCTGGAAGGATTTAAGAGGTGTGGATATGGTTCTTGGGGACATGGTTTAGTGGTGGCCTTGGCAATGCTGGGTTAATGGTTGGACACAATGGTCCTGGAAGTGTTTTCCAACCTGAATGATTCTATGTGTCTATGACCTTCTCTGTTTAACAAATACCATATTTAATTTCTTTGTCTCTTTGATCAATCTACAATCACAAAGGAATTTTTTCAGACATCTTTTTTTGGTATTTTCTATTGGATATCCCAATTTCCCATTTGTGTTCTGCACAGCTCTCTCTCTACACGCATCTCTAAAAAGTCTCATGTTTCTGGCATGAATTTCACATTCACATGGAACCTGATTTGGAAGGGACATAAAATTTGCATGGGAAACAAACCTTGCAAGCACCTTTAATGAGTTTTTTCTTAGTTAATTATGGAAGCTTCAAAATTCACCAGTAAGGGACAGAATCCTCAGTAAATTCACACAGCTCTGTTGAAATCAACAGAGCTTTGTTACTTTACAGTTCTGCTCTGTGGTTTTTATCTTGGTTTTTTTTTTTTTCATTTTGCATTTCCAGCTAGAGAGTTATTGTACAAGCAGGCTGTAAAGCACAGCAATGGTTTTGACTCCATCTACATGTCCTGTATTTGTTATCTAATTGCCAATAGACCAAACTGCAAAGGGACAATGTTTTTCAACCAAACGACCTGTAAGTAGCAGGAAAACTTATGCTCTCACCTCTTTGGCCAAGACAACAGCATCCACATTTTACATAATGAGAGAAATCAACTGTTCTTTATCAGTGCTTTTGGTGCAATTGCAAATCTTTAAAGCCTAGCTGCTTCTTGGATTTAACAACTGCATCCCAACCCTCCATGCATCAGGAACATGCAGGTCACTTTTATACAACTGCAGTGAATACCATTATTTGTAACCTGAATGAGCTTAAAACTCAGCCTCAGATGCTCATGCAGGATCCCTGGCTGCTGAAAGGGAGCTGTGTGCTTCCATACAATGTGGGATTGTGAGTGTTTATTTGACTTTAAGGTATGCATTTATATTTAACGAATTACATTTAAATAACGTGAAGACAATTTACAGCATCTCTGGTCACTCCAGATTCTGGTTGCAGCCTCTGCAGCTGTATGAGCAGGAGCACTGAAATCCTTACTCATGTGTTTTCTTAGGGGGTGCACAGAGGTACTGCTCAGGCTGCAGCCCAGTTGCTTTTTCAGAACTGTAATTTTTAATTTGGACACATGAGCAGTCCTGATTCTTTGTTGTTTCAGTGTGTCTTCCCCAGTATGTTCAGTCCCACCCAGTTAAAGTGTTTCTGGAGTGGTTGGCATGACAGGTATGGTTTCCCCTTGGGAATCCATCTGGAGATGCAAATTTCATCCTCTGAGTCTCATACCCCATCAGACCCCAACCAGAGCTCCCTTTGCTGATAATGAATTTCTGAAGTACAATATTTAATGTGCTGGGACTTCTAATGAAATAATAAATTCCAATTACAGCTCTTAGCAATTATTCTTATTACCACAGTCCATTCCAATGAATAGTTGTATCAGCCAGGTTTCCATTTCTGCCTATCTGATTTGGTGGATTGTCCTGCTGTCTCTCTGCATCTAAGGCAAAAATTTGTGTCCTCTGGATTTTCCTCTACTTCTTCAAAGGGACAGTTCAGCCTAATGTTCAATCTAGTTTATCTAATTATTCAAGCCTCTAATAGCACAGATTAGTCAGATCAGGAGGAAGGTTTCAAATCAAAAATATAATAATTGGTATCACATTGGCCAGTCTAATCAGCACAGGCTGATAGCATCTGCTTTACTCTGTGCTTTCTTATGTGAATCAAGTCTCCAAACTAAACCAAACTATTTCTAGGAGTTGTATTATCACCATTTGGCCCTAGCAGCCCTTGTGAACTCTCACAAGATCTCTGGAGTTAGAAAGCAATATGCATTCCTTTCAGTTAAATTTAGTTTGGTTTTCAAGTGAAAAAGAGTCCCAAGAAACACAGAAGAGCCTAAGCTGTCCTTGGATGTAACATGTCTGGCTATGTTATAACTAAAAGATAAACAGTAATAAATTTGTTTTTATTTTCTCTGTTTTCCATTGTTTTTAATATTTTTTTCTTTTTTCCCTTCACTTTTTTTCCTTATCACTACAACAACATCTACTAATGCCTTATATAACATGACCAACTCCATCACCAAAGGGTTAATTTGCTCTCATATCCTTAACTAAGCTTGAAGTCACATGCAATGCAGCATCTCATTTTGATTTTACTCCCTAAAAAATCAGGTAGTGTTTATTTTCCAGCAGGGCCATGGAAGTACTATTGGCTTCTGGAGCAGGTGGTGGTGGATTTTGTACAACTTTGTAGCTCTTGGACTATGCTCCAGGACTTTGAGGTCATCTGAAAAATGGCAGGAACTCAATGAATTTTGACTTAAAATCCTGCAGAGTTCCCACATTCTTCTGTCTGGCAGTGAAATAATGGCTTCAAAACACTGGGACAACAGTGGCTTTGTTTCAGAGATCTCTGAATATTTTACTAGGAGGAGGTTTTTTTTGAAAATGCAAGAATAGGAATTTCAAAACCTTTGCAACAGAGTAAGCAGAGAAGAGGTATATTCTGTATATTAGCAGTGATTCAGCTGAGAGACTTGGACTGAATTTTCGACCCAGGTCCATTCTGAGCATCACTCTTGAGGTCAGCAGGACTCAGGCCAGTGCAAACTGCCTCATGTGGTAAAAGATTTGCTTGCTGTGTGTTGGCTGGAAAGCTCATTTCAGACAGAGCTGGATTGAGAACTACATGTGGATGTTATCTCTGAAGATGAACTCACCCACTCAGCACAGGCAGATCGCATTTAAACTCAAGAGAAAGTGACTGGCTTGGGAAGTGGGAAAAATATTAATTTGTTTTACCACCAAAAGTGCCTTTATCTTCAGATACTCAAATGTGAAGGTATATTTGTCTCCCACCAATGAAATATAATATTGATATCACCTCCAAGAATTATGGTGTAATGTATTTCTTTTCCTTCTGTTTTGTGCTTTATGTAAACACACAAACACCAGTGACACCCCACTGTGGTGGCAGCCAATAGACTGAGCACTTACCCTCGCTGCTGTTGTGTAACCATGGGCAATTTATCTCAGTCTCACCTCTCTTAAAACACTTTTATCAAAATTGGCGGTCAAACAGCACTGAACCATGGTGGCCTCAATCTTAAATGCTGTGGTGCAGATTTTAATTTGGGAAAGATTAATGCACTCTCAAGTGTTAATGCCACAGCTTTCTGTTATCTACATTGATGGGTGTCAGCTAATTTCTGCAGAAGGATTGCAAAGCAAACTGTGCATGTTGATGTTTCAGAAACCTAAGCTCCAGAATGGTGAGATAATAGAGAGGGGAATAGAACTATTTTCTCAAATTTCTTTTAAATTAGAAAATGTTTCCCCTGTCTTTGTAAAGCTGAGCTACAGAGTCAATTCCACTCAAGCTGATTCTTGAAGATATAGGGAATATTTCATTTAAAGGAGCAGTAAAAGTGTCAAAAGATACTTTATCAAGGTCGCTTTTAGATTGAAGATAACCGCCCATCTTATAACAAATATAGACCCTCACAGTAAGCTTTGTAATTTCCAATGCTGTGGTAGCTCTTAGTCTCTGTCTCCATCATCTCTCATGAATTTTTTCCTTGTCTGGTCACATATAATCGTAATCAACAAAAGCCCTTTTGTTCATTAATAAAATGACAATAACTCGTACACTTTGACTGGTTAATTTTTCAGCTTTGTACAGTTTAGCAAATACAACTGGAGTTTGTTCTGGTTTTTAATAGACTTTCCTAACTGTGAAGAAGATGTCTGGAAAGAATATAACTGTGAAGAAGATGATGCACAATAACTAGGAATTTTTATTTGTGCAGACTAATTTACACAGGAAGTGGGGGGGGAATGCAATTAAGCTCATAAAACTTGCTCCAGCAATGATCCAGGTCAAGGGGCTAATAGTGAATTGCATGAATAACAGTCACTCACCCAAGTCACATTAAACAGTCTTGATAATATCATCCAAAATAGCCAATTATTTTGAGTGTTATGAGAAGGTCCTGTTGTTATTTAACAATGGTTTATATGGGAAAATAGTAATAAAGGGTATATGGTAAAAAATAATTTCAAAGGGATTAGTTGCAATCACTTCACAGTAAACTGTTTTTGTGCCAGAGGGATGAAGGAGCAGTGCCTTAGAAGAGAGTGACTTGCATATGATTTAGCAGTGATTTTATGTGTTCAGTCCTTGCCAAGACAGTGCCATCAGCTCCAGTTTAAAAGCAGGAGCAGAGAAGGAAAGGGCACAACCAGTGCAGCAGAGCCCTGTTCACTGCAAAGCATCTTCCCCATGGCCGTGGATTTTCTCTTTTGGTTGTGGTGAGAGATACAAGGGTGGGAGTGTTGTGCAGCTGCTGGGTGAGTAAGCAGGGAGATAGTGAAGATGTGCATTGGTCAGGCAGGGTAAAAGAGGTTAAAGGGATGTTATTTTGGTATATTTTGGTGCATTTACCAGGAAAGTGCAAGAGGGTACTCAGCTTAACTCTGGATTTTGAGTTAGGGGTTTTCTGACTTTAAATCTGTTTAATTTATATAATAATATTTGTCTGTATTAATTTTTATAGATATTCTTCTTGATTCTGATTATTTTCAGTTTAACTGCACAGTAACAAATATTATTATTTAAAAAAATCTCTGCTTTAGTTGTGGTCCACGTAACTCTTCGTAATGCAACTTTAGTTGGTATTTATTAAAATCATTTGACTATACTTGTTGCATGTTATTAATAATAATGCAAAATCTTTTTTGAATGTTGACATGATCTCACTTTGCTTTTCTTTGTCATGTTCTGATGAAGTAAAGGTTCACTGACAACTTTTCAGTAAACATTCTTTGTGCTTTAACTTGACAAATGGGGATTTTTATTCAGCTATTGACTTGTAAAAGACCAAAAGGGCCAGCATGTCAGGTGGTTTGCCTCTACATAGGAGTGTTCATTATCAGAGAAGTCAGTTATCTACGTCCACCACTGATTCTCTCCATAGAGGAAGGAAGTTTTACAACTTAGTGACAATTTTGTAGTTTAGTTTTTGCTCTGACTGATGCAGATCTTCTGGTTGCAATGGAACTGCTCCATCTTGGTTTCCAGGTGCTGATCTTGAGATTATATCAGATTTATTTCTCCTGGTCTCTCTTTTACCTTCTTGGGTCTTTTACCCTGAAGTTCACACCATGTAAAAGCAGAGTTCAGCATCTTGAACCTGATATGATGGACCAGCAGAGGTTTAGTTAGAACATTTTAGAGCATGTTGACATCAAGTAGTTTTCTGTTGCTTGACAGCCAGGATATCCCAGCCATAATAAAAGGGTTAATTAACTTGCATAGACCCGTGTGGCACTATTCAGTTTTTGGTTTTGTTTTGAGACATTTGAGAATCTTCAAGGAAAAGGAGTCAAATGCTTGTTTTGGGGCCCCAAGGGTAAATCTGTACAACACTGAGGGGTTTAAGAGGAATTGCACTGGATTGCTACTGCTGTGACCTGGACAAGGCTACAAGTCAATTTGAGAAATATCACCACTGATGATTAACTCACTACAGCATATTTTGAAAGTCTTGCATTTGCCAGGAACTATGGCTAAGGTGTGAAAATGAGCCGTGCCCTTTTCTGGAGAAAAATCCATGACAGGATTTGAAATGCTATGGATTCTGGGCACTTGGGACATGGCTGTAGTGGGTCCTGTGTGACAACACAGGTTTTCATCGTTTTGCCTCTGTGTTGAAACAGTTTGTTCTGTCCCTGTGTTACTGTGGCTTCAAATATGCAACCTGCAGCTTGTCATAAAATTCTGATTGAATTTAAACCATGTGTGTGTGGTTAGGGAGACATCTGTTAATTGTTCATGAAATTAATTGAATGATGACTAGTTGAGTTTTCATGGGATTTATTCCTAGGGGCTGTAATTGCTAGTTTTGTAAAAGGTACCTCACAAGCAGGTTATTTTTAAAAAGAAAAAGCCCCTTACAAGTATCTCCTGTCAGCCTGTATTCTGGTGTTGAAAATGCAATTTTAAAAATGCAATTGTAGCAACTCCTCATATTAAAGTAAAATGCTTGTTTTTCATACAGGAATTACAGAGTGTAACATAATTGGGCTCACTGAAATGAATTCAGCATCTCTCAGAGAACAAAATCATTGAGCCTACTGACTAAATTTAACAGCCTAATAGAAATATGCAGGTGAAGGTACAATTAATTTTAATTACTAGACTATACATTGTTAGTTGCACAGCCATGAGTAAAATTAAAATGGCAATCACAATTAGAAAATTGCAACCTCATTGTGCAACAAATTAGTCACAAATTAAAAGTCCAGGAACTATTATACATCCACTTTATTGCTTTATGACCATTATTGCCCTGATATGGATTTTATTTCTTTAATGTCGTGTCCACTTCTTTTCACCTTATCTTTGTTTAGAATCTCTGGCTCCTTCCCAGATTGTGAATCTAAGAAAAGAAATAATATAGGCTGGAGAGCTGTGACTTCCCTGCTCACTCTGGACAGAAACTCCTAAATGGGCCTGTCCTGCTCATGGGTGGCTTTCAGAGCAAGCTTTGTCACCAGATTATTTCACTGAGGTTTCTAGAGCACAGAAAATAGCATTCGGGGGTAATAGCTGAGGTCTGTGTGTGATGTAACCCTTTTAGAAAAGGTCAGGCCAGTTAAAGACAGGAATCTGGAGGGAATCTACATTGGTGAAAGTTAGACTCTCTCCCAACCCTCCCCTTTGGCTGGGCACACTTATGGCCTGCACAAAGAATTTTAGCTATGGGAGTACTTCTGCTATAAGCCTGGTTTTCAGCTGTTCTCGACATGGATTTATGAAATGAGGTTTAACAGCTATCCCAGTCTTGCAAACTTTGTGGTGGTTGAAGCTGCCTTTGCCCTGAAACCCTTGAGTTGCCATCATGGAGTGGCTGAGCTGGAGTAGTGGCAGCAAGCACCTGTAATGCAGCAACTGAAAGTGCTACAGATGTTCTGCACAATCACATATCCCTGCTGTCCACACCTGGAAATGAGGGTCTGTCCCTACCTGGCACCAGCAGCACATCTTCATCTGCAGATGAGTACAATGAGACCAACAGCACTCACCTTTACCACAACACTATCTTGAGTCCTTTGCAGGGTGTGCCCCATTTTGATGTGATTCAAGGCTTTACCAGATACCTGGATGGCTCTAGGGCAAAACTGAAGATCCATGGAAAATGTTAAAATAATTTGAATTCCCAAATCTCCTTTTCTGTCCAAAGATGCACCAGAGGAGCAAGAAAGAGAAATTCTCTTATTGGCATCTGAAGTTAGCCCAGTTACTCCAGTTGTAGGATCAGAATGGCTTGTGTTACAAGGAACCCCAAAGATCATCCAGTTCAAAGCCCCATCCAGCCTGTCCTTGAACACTGTCAGGGTTGGGACATCCACTACTTCTCTGGGCAGCCCATGCCAGTGCCTCAGCACCCTCACAGTAAAGAATTTCTTCCCAATATTTAATCTGAACCTGCCCTCTGCCAGCTTACAGCCAGCCCCCTTGTCCTGTCTTCCATGCTCTTGTAAATATTCTCTCTCCATCTTTCTTGTAGGCTCTTTTCAGGTACTGGAAGTCTGAAATTAGGTGATCCCAAAGCTTTCTCTTCTCCAGTGCTCCTGAGGGAGCCCAGGCACAGGACTGAACACATTGGCTGGGAAGAACAGGACACAGCAAGATACTTAATCAGAGTTCATATACAGCGGAGCAAAGACCAAACAACCAACCCCCAATGCAATTTCTGTCTCCACATTATCTCAGCTCTCTGGGGGCTTTTCTAAAACCACCAGAGCATTGGTCAGCTCGTATGGGCCCCAGCAGGGGCTTTTGCAGTGCTTGGAGAGCTGAAACCCCATTTCAAATATGCAATTGAACAGCTATCAGAGGGTAATGATGTTTAGTCACTACCACTTGGGACTGGATTTTAATTGATGACCCAGAGGTGAAAGTGTTTCTATTTCATTACCTGCTATTGCCAGCATTTTTTTCCCTGTAATCCTCTTTCCTGTAATATGAATACTTTGGGAAGGGGAAATTAAAATGGGACTGAAGATATGAAAGTGAGAAGAGATATGTTTACTCCCTGGTTATCTCTCTATGTTTAAGGCCCAATAGGAGCTCCTTAGTATAATTCCAAATTCTGCTGTCTACTGTTAAAATGGAATCAACATATAATTTATTGAAACAACTTTATTTTTTTTAGACTGCAGATTGTTGATTGTAATTTTTCACAGATTTTTACTTCCATGTTTGCACTGTTCTCAACAGGAAGGATTCCTTCTTATCTGAAGCAAAACTCATCTGTGATTGCTAAGTTGAACACTGAAATGTCCCTCTGTTCTGGGAGAGGTGAGAATCTCTGATTTACTGTATGTTTATGCAGCTCCTAGAGCCCAATTGCACAGAGACTTATAGGGTTTACCTCAGGATAGAAACTGAGCGAAAAATAGCAACATGATCAATTCATAAGATTTTCTCTCAGAAGTCACAGAAGTTTCTTATTAGCAGTAATTTTCATATCTCAGACCTCTCTGTGTTTTAGAATTTCTTGATAGGATAAGGATGATCTTTGTCTTGAAAATGTGGAGACAGAAATGAAATGCCAGCTTGGAATCTGTCTGGGTGTATCCGGCACAGTTGTTCTTTTGAATGATTTTTGAGGCAGGGAGTATCTAAGATTAGGGAAACATCTATAGGTGCCACTGGCTGATATCTATTTACTGTAGATTCTATTTTGGAAAGCTGTTTTTCCTTCAGCATTAACATTAGCAATACTAATACAAATATCTCTTTTATGTCTTTGAATTAAAAAAAAAAATCAGCTCCTCTGCTTGAAAAACAGGACTAATGATAAGTGAGAATGACCTGTTCAGGGCCATACATTAACCTTGCAAGAGAGACAGGAATATTATCTGGATTCTTGCTTATTGAGCCATGGTGGGCTGTTGAAGCTCTTCTGTGTCCAAGTATTATGCATCTCCTCCTTGTGTGAAACCAAAAGCACATGTAGAGGTTTTCTTGGCCTTTCCATGTTGCTATTTTAGAGGGTTAGAATTTTAGTATTGTAGGAAATGTGGTGAACTCTTATAGAAGAAAATGTTGATTCAAGGAATTAGTTGCTTTATTTTTCTTCCTTCTCTTTCTGGTAAGAAATTGGCCTTGCTCATGAGTCAGGAGGTTTTTGGTGTTCAAATGCATGGAAGAACTGCAATACAAATATCTTGTGATTTGGGTCAATAACTTTGCATTAATATTTGCCATTGGTAATAAGAGGGTAGAGCCTCATGGGAAAGCTGCAAAAATGGAAATGTCTCCTTGTAGACATGTGTTTGTGAAAGCAGGGTCTGCAGCTGACAGAGCAATTGGAGAGGTGTCTTTAAGCTTTACTGTTGGAGTCCTGAAACTCTATGTGGCTTTAAAATTCCTTGGCATGGCGGAGAGGAGGGGGAACTTGGATCCCGAACTTCCTGTGAATCTCAGGAATATTGCACATTTCTTATTCAGCCATTTTATTCATGGTGCAAAATGTGTAAATGTGATTCTTTAGCTATAGCTGAGAAGGCAGCCCTTCATTTAATCCCAGGTACTGCAAACTGTTATATTCCCTACAAAGAAATAATTACAAATCTACATAGAAAATTCTTTTCTTGCAGTCTAACGGGACTCAACAGAAAACATGGGTTTGAGCATGTCGCTTTGAAATTAAGCAGTGTAACAGCATTAAAAAAATATCCCTTGGAAACCTTCATCTCTGATTTTATTTTATATTGTTATAATGCTCACGCTCCAGTGATTTCCTTTCATCTAGTCACTGGGCTGAGGAAATAACACAGAAAAGGAAACCTCTTGAGTTTCTGATGTACATGGTAAATGGTCATTTCAGGGACCATGCGCTATGGGCCTCAGACTGAAGGTTTAATTTAATTGGTTGAAATTAAAAAACATTCAAGCCTCATGAAATGATGACCTTTATGCCTGGTGTGTCAGCTATATCTGACACTAGCCTTGTTGTTTAGAGAGGACATCCCTCCCCTATTTAAATGGAAGCTCCTGTGGGAGCCACATAAGCCTGCAAACAGAAGAGGCAAGTGGCTCTGATCACTAGATCCCTACTCCAACCATGGTTAACATCAGCAGCATTTCTTTTAGAAGTTTGTGTGTCTGTGTTTATCTTTGCTGTTTGAAAAATCATGTTTGTTTGTTTGTTATCAGTGTGTTCATATTTCTTTTAAAATACATGTTTTAAAAAATTGCTTTGTGTTTTCACTGAGGGAAATTAAATACATGGGATGGGACAGAAATCTAGATTTGTGTGTTTCCTGTCAAGAAATTGGGAGTTGAGGTTCAATTTAAATATTTTTTTGGGTGGTAATTTGTTTTAAATCAGTTGAACACTCTATATGATCATTTGTTGAGTGTGTTTTCTGATACAGTTTTTCTTCCTTCTTGGTTTAGATTATAAAACACAATAATAACAATAAAAACAACAATAATAGTTTTTAAAAATGGATTTCTGAGCAGTGCTGAGGACAGGGGCAATGCAAGCTCCTTTGAAACTGGAGCCATTATCATAGTGCCAAATAAAAATAATTTTTCATACAATATGCCATGAGGTACGGATGGGACATCTTCAGTGCTTCAGGATGGAGTTTCCCAAAAGGATCTGCAAGGTGACAGGTTCTCAGTTTCCACAGACTTCCAAATGAACTTGAGTACAGCCACCCTTAGATTCCTTTGGGGAGTCTCACTACTATAAATGTGCCCATCACAATTTTGTATGACACAGTAGTTAGTAGAGATAAAATCCCTGCAAGCTTATAGACATGACCTGGCCCTTTCGATCTGCTTACAGAGATGCTCCAGCCCTGACTGTTTGCATCATGTTCATGCTGAATTTCTGGAGCCTTGCTCAAATATCTTCATTGTGTGGGAATCTGGGTTCTCAACTAGTCCAGAAATTTGGTTACCACATCAGTTTCGGTGATGGCTTCTCATAATGCCAGGACTTTTCTGTGGGAGGGTAAAAGATATGTGGAAAACCAATCAACCAAAGTGACCCATTCCTTCTTAGTCTTTTGCTGTCAACAGATGCATCAGCTGCTTTTTCAGCTTTTTGAAGAATATGGGCACAGATATGATAGTTGTATATACTGTTGAGTTCTGGTTACCCTTAACAAAGATTTTAAGTGGAATAAGAAGTTAAAAAAAATTGTGGACAGTATTTGGAATCTGGTACACTTTTATTATATGAAAATCTGGAGGAGAAAATAATAAGAAATGCCAGGAAAATGGGTATAGCATGGAGGGGAAATAGCTGGGAGATTTTTATTCTGAGTAAGAAATATGAGAATGAGGCAATGAGAGATGAGAATGAGGTGGTGTTCAGTGAAAAGAAAGTTATCACAGCAGAGAAAGTCCCACAAGGGACAGTTTTTCTTTGATGTTCATTTCTATTGAATATCATTGGCAGCAATTCAGGAAGGTTCAGAGAACACCAAGCACTTAGAAGATGACAAGAAGGTTAATACCAGATTGTCTTAAAATAAAAGTTTGCAAAGGGAAATATTTTTGATGCTGTGACAAATTTTCCTCTGCCTGGCTGCACCATTTTGTGAAGCAGTAGGACTCATAAAAGAAAAAATAAAAATTCAGATTACTGAAGCAGGAGTTTACCCTTGGGTTTTTTAGGAGGGCAGATGTTCAGATCCCAGTTTTTTCACCTTTCTGTCACCACCAAATTCACAAAACCCTGAGGAAGTGCCAAACAGTCTTGGGAACATATGCAATGCCATGAATGTGTGGGTTGACTTGTTGAGGCACTTGGCCTCCATCAGCTTATCAACAAGAACAGTTTGTTTTCATGCCCTGTGGTGCTGCTTATCCTTCAATTCTTTTATGAATAAGAAGCGCAAAATTGGTGAAATTCTCAAACTATCTGATGCAAATGGACTTTTTCAAGTGTTGAGTCCAGGTTAGAACTAATCCTCCATTTCAGGCTGATGTAATATGTACAGCCAATGTCATACATTTCTTATTGAAGCTGTGCTTGCATGCTTGCCCTTGAAACATACAAAAGATGCAGCAAATCTGTCCAAAAAGTCTTTTCAACTCAGGGCTGGGCTCTGATACTTTGGGAGAGCATCAGTGCCACTCTGCCAGATGTTTCAGCACAACTTTGCAGCAGGGAGGGATAAAGACATGATTTTATCTGGGAGCTAAGGCATTGCTTTGTTTATAGTGAGGTTAGTGCAGGAACCAAAATGTTGGCTTTCTAATCATGGGAACATGGGGACAGACAGCCATCAGTACTGGAGATTTGCAGTGGTTATAAAAGGGAGTTAGAAATCCATGAATTAAACATGCCTCCTTTCACCTCCTTGCTCACCAGTGCAGCCTGTGAGACCTAAAGGGGTCACAAGAGAGCTGGGGAGGGGTTTTTGATAAGGGCATGGATTGATAGCACAAAAGGGAATGGCTTTAATCAGATAGAGCATAGGTTTAGACTAAATATTGGGAAGAAATTCTTTACTGTGAGGGTGGCGAGACAGTGGAACAGGTTACCCGGAGAAATTGTGTCTGCCCCATCCCTGGAAGTGTTCAAGGCCAGGCCGGATGGGACTTTGAGCAAGCTATCTAATGGAATGTGTCCCTGCCCATGGCATGATGTCTGGAACAGAATGATCTTTAAGGTCCTTTCCAGCCCAAACCATCCTATGATTCAGAGCGTGGAAACAAATGGGAGTCATTGCCTAGCAGTCAATGGATTTCCCCTGAAAATCAAGGAGCTATCAGCCCTTCTTCATCTATGTTTCAAGAGAAAAGCACTGAACAACCCCCTCCCCTGTGTGAGCCCTTTTAATGATAAAAGACAAAATGTTCTACTGGAACATTTGGAGTTGTGGGGCTTTTAGCTCCTGCAGGGAGTGGGACACTGCTATCTGCAGATTGAATCAATCTGCTTCGGAAGCGGGATGGTGCAAGAGCCCGCTCACGATAACACAGCAAGGGAAAAGCCTCTCCTTCTCTGAGCATAGATAAGATGGCTTTCTAAAAAGCAGGCAGGCACAGAGCAACTGAAGCCTCACCCAGTAGCAGTTCTAATCCTCTTGCTTGAGAAGGGTAGAAGATTTGGCAGGTAGGAGGATGGGGTAAGTCTCTTCTTGTTATCTGAGAGGAGGACAATGCTATTACAAGGAAAGCAGCAGGAGAATTCTTGCTTGATAATAGAGTTAAGGGGAGCTAAAAGATAAACTCTGTTTTTATTGGGGGGAATAATAAGATTGTCTGGGCTAACTTTAGTGAAACTTGTTATTCTGTCTCTGATTTGGTTGTCTTTGGGTCCCTTGGGCACTGCTGTGCTAACCCATGGATGCTGTGCAGGGCAGCAGAGGTCCAGCCAGTTTTGTTTGCTTCAAGGTACCCCTCCCTTTTCCTGCTTCCCAGGAGTATTTCCTAGGAAATGGTTCTTAACAAGGTGAATTTTGTGATTTTTGTTTAGAGGCCCATGCTTTGCACGCTTGGGCTCAGGTGCTGTCCAGGAGATACACCCATCTAATGAAAACCACCTCACGTGTACAGCTACTGCACTTGTGACATGGGTCTGAACCTTGTGAACTAAGGCAGATTTTGGAGAGAGCTCTACCAAAGATTTCCATAGCCACTGATCTCAGCCACCAG
>JALJVW010000072.1:12966021-13096021 GCA_024865655.1 Emberiza elegans
TTGGATTACTCACGTGAGAAACAGCTCTTCTGCAGCAATGAGGTTTTCTGGTCCAGAGAATACAGGAATCAGTGAAAACTTCTGAGCACAGTTTGTGTTGGGTCAGGCCCTTAACTGCAGGGGACTATTTCTAGTAATAGCATAAAAAAGCTAAACTGGAATCTTCTGCATAACACCACAGCTGTCTTCTGATTCCTTATCTGTCTCATTTCTAGATGAATGTTTCTTGATGCTTGACTAGACTAAAAAATGCAAAAGCATTTTTGTCAGCAGCACAGTCAGTAATGTTTAATGTTGGGTCTTCTGAGATCATGGTAAGATCCTGGATAATTAAAGAAATTATATAGGTGCCTCAACCCAGAATCTGGAGTCCATATTTATTCAGAAATTGAACTGCTATTGGAGATAGAAACTTCAGAGAACTTCTGAGCCTCTACATAGCCATACTGAGATGGAGAATCATACTTGGGTGCTTTTTAAAAATATTTTTTAATACAAATTAAGAATTTTACTTAGAACTTGGCAGTTGACAGCTTCCAGACCTTGGACCAAAGTTACATCTATTTTTAAAAGTTTATCTGTAACTGTCTCCTAAATATATATTTTGATCTCATTATGCACCTTGGTTTTTAATTTCTCAGTATGTCTTAGGGTTTGTATTATCTTCTAACTTTTTCTTGGTGCTGTTATTTTCCTATTTTCTGTGTTGTTTAAGCCATCTTTTCCTTGAATTGCCTGAAACTTTTTCAAGTAGCAAGACAACTATTAAATTTAGCAGTATTTCATTCTAATAGAGGAGCAATATAGCTGAAACCAGGTTATCAATACAAGATCAAAACTATTGATGAACACACAAAAGTAAATCAACATTTGTCTATAAACAGCATAGTCCATTTAACAGATGCAATTAATACAACTTAAACATTCAACCAGATATCACTTAATATTTGCTGTTTTTTTTTTTTTCCCAAAAGATGTCCAGGGAATGGTAAAATAACCTGCCAAAATTCTTTGTTAATGACAGTATTTATTTCCCAGATATTTAAAGTACAAAGTCAGTGTTAGAGCTGATCAAAGAACTCCATTTCCACAGAAGTTTTGGGAAGTATTTTCTGGTTTGTGATGAAAGATATCACAGTTCTTCAAATTTATTTTCTAAAATAGAGCAATGTTAAAATACCAGATCTGCACTCAAAAGAGTAGATTTTTGAGTTTGCTCAAAAATTGAGGGTTTTTTTTGTTTCTTTCCTGAGGTGTTTGGAGAATCCATCCTGATTCATGAAATATTTTTCTTGATAAATTCTTGAAATGAATATTTAACTGCAAAGCATTTACATTCTGACAAAAATGTATCTCAGAAGAAAGAATGTTTAATTGCAAATATTTTTAACAGCTCTAGTCTGAATGAAACTATTCATCAGTTTGCTCTTCACTGACTCATTAGTATGATATTAAATCTATGACTACAGTGAAAAAAATCAGCTGTGGGTAATTGAACTATTGTAAAGAACTGTGTTAAAATGTACTTAGTTATGCTCTAGATTAATGTTATTTGTTAAGTCTCCTAAGAGGGAATTAGCAGTTAAGTTTTGTTTTCATATGTTAATTATTACTTTTGATACTGCCATGCAACATCCTTGACTCATTGAGACTTTTTGGTGAGCCTAGATTGTGACAAGTGTTCTTCTTAGTGGGTAAATAGAATTATAAAGGAGGAGCAGAGAAAATGAAAAACAGTACAACTGGGCAGGTGTAACATTGGGTGATGGACCCAGAGTCAAGTTTTGCCCAGGAGATGTTTGCTAACTCAAAAGTGATGGTGATTTTTTTGGGAGAGGGAAAGAAAGCCCAAAGACAGTGTGGGTCCAGCTGCTGAGTTTAGTCTGGAACTACGTGAAAAATACATGATTTTTATTGTGGGTTGTATCAGTTCAGACAGAAGTATTCATAAAGTTTCAAATGTTTTCAGTATATGAGCCAAAGGAAAAGCCCTGCATTATTGATCTCAATGTACCTCCTCCTACCTGATTCTGGGAGTTAAATTGCCATGAGTTTATCCAAAGTTTGAAGGAAACTTGCCCAGGTCCTGTGGGAACAAACAAAGGCACCATGGCCAAACCCTTGTATTTGTGATTCTGCTCTTCACATAAGAACTGCATCAAGACCCCCTAATGTTGAAGAAATATCTTTCTTCCTGTGAAGAAATATTCCTTTCACCCCACAGAACCATCCTAATTTACATCCACCTGCTCTTGCTGCCCATTCTCTAATGGCACCAGGGCAAAGCTGCCTGCTGTTCTTTGGCTCCATTTTGGGCTGAGACCAGAAGAGAGAGAAGGTTAAGACAGAAGAGGTCCAAACATCTGAAAACCTCAAAACTGTGCAAAAATCCCTGACAGTGCACTCATGTTGTGTGTTTTGCACTCCAAATATATGACATTGCACTGGTCCTTACCATATCCTTTTTCAGGATATGGATGTGTGTGTGTATGAATGGATTTGAGGGAAATGAACCTGGGGATTTTTTCCCTTTGGTCCAAGTACTACTAAACCAGAGATAAGACTGTTTTGGTAGCCTCAGCTCTTTTATTAACAGTGAAAGATTGCTCTGAACTGCACCTACTCCAAAATTGTTTTTGCAATACCAGGCAATGGCCCTTGATAGATTATTCTTGTGTGCTTGCCCTGAGAATTTTGGCAAGAGATAAGCAATGAGATTAAGACCATGCTTGTTTTCAGGCTGTGATATTTGGGTTTGATATTCATGTGAGCACAAATGGTAAATGCTTTTTCTAGATGTGGCCTCTGCAATGTGGGGTTTTGGATGCCTTCATGTTTTTTCATAAACAGAATCAAGCCTTTGCACAAGTCTTGTGAAGGTTTGTGAAAACCCTATGGAAGTTTGCTTTCAATATCAACATTGAAAACAACAGATCTGTATACTTTTAAAAGGAAATGAGAATATTTTGAGTTACGAAGTTATTAAAAAGTTTGATGCAATCAGAAAAGTTGAAAATAGCCTTATAAAGCAACTATTTAATTATAATTGCTTTTATACATGTAATGTATATGCAATCATATAATAATTTTATATTAAATACAAGTATTTTAAAGTCAGCATATAGTCAGAGATCAGGTCCACTCAGGGAAATAATCTGTTTGGCTCTGAGGGTATGCTGGAATGATAATCTGTGCTTGCTAGAAGTCTGAGAATGGCTCAGAGCAGAATCTTTTGTTGAACTAAAGGATGCTCTGATATTAAGTCTGTTTCAAAAGCTGAATCAAGCTAGAGCTTTGTAATCCCTTGTGATTTACAGTATCAGTTTAAAACTGAAATGTTATTTGATCAGATTTGAGGATGTTAACTTCCACCTTCTATAGCACTTTATCTGCATCTGGCCATGTCCTCCTGAATAACAATTCACTAAAGAACGTGTATCAACCTGAAGTAATTTAAAAGAAGAATTATGCAAATGATCTCTCTTTATTTGGCTGTGCAGTGAGAGATCTTTCAAAGAAAAGAATAAGATGTAATTTCAACACACTTAGAAGTGGTGCTTCCAGGGGAAAAGGAAGTCTTTGAAGAAGCAATTTGTAGGCAGAGGTATTGTGCTGGAATGTGTAAATTGATGATTATTTACTAGTGAGCCTGTGAAGGAGAGAAACACATGCATCTTTTATCAATGGGTGGTTTCTGCATGAGAAGCAGAAATCATGATGTTTTTTACAGTGTCTATTTTCACTTCCATTGCTTGCCATGGCTGTAATGTTGATCTCTCCATTTAAATTACAAAACTAGAAGACATAATTTATTATGGCAGCTTCCTACTCTGCAGAAGCTTGAACATCTGGGATGGCATTGCTGTGTAATACAGATTGTTTTTTAACACCCTCCCAAATTATGAATTCTTGTCAGCAGAACTATTTTCACCCAGCTGAAGGCTAGAAGGCGTTTTTAAGTTTTGAAGGGAAAATTAGATCTTGCACCACTGCTTGGGAAAAAGCTCGGCTGAGTCCTTGTCTTTGAGGAGAGGTTCAATATGGAACTGCAGCCGTGTTCCCCTTGGCTCCTCATCCTCTGCCCTCTTGAATCTTGTATGTGCCTTTGCCTCTCTCCCGTGGAAGAGCAAAGGCAGCCCTGGAGGTTTGAGTCCCCAGAAATGAAAACAGGCCTGGAACCATCTCTTGCCTTGTGGGCAAGCCTGAAGGGCAATTAAATGGTGCAGGAGAGCTCCCCATAGAGAGAAAAAGTTCACTAAGAAACTTAGTTAAGACCTTCAGGGTATGGATCTTTAGAATCTTTAAGGAATGAATCTCTCCTTATCCCTTGTGTCAGTTGCCAGCTCAGCACGTGGTTGCATGGCTGAGAGCTCAGGCATTTGTGTGCAGCTGGGCTGTAGAAACTGTCCTCATTTTGGACTGTAACAACAAAACATCTGTCCAGACAATGGAAATGCACAAGAGCCCTGATGTCCCTTGAAACAGAGAACACAAATATAATGAGAAGGCTTTGAAACCTTTTTTATTTCTCTCTGGAGAGGAACATGTTGCAAGAAACAATGAATCAGTACACTTAACACTTCTCAGTATATATGTATTTAAGGGATTATTAGACTTTTTCTGTATTTGCTCTGAAAATCCAAGTAAAACAGAGGATCCAAATTATCACCAGTGCAAGAGACCCTTTCTGCTGTTTTATCTCTAAGAAAAAGTGCTTTCTTCATGCCAGTCCTCTGATGTTCGCATTGCTGTAGATAGGCCACTGTTTAAAAAATGGGCTGTTTACTGTTTGGATAGCTTCAAAGAGAGAGTTTTCCCCCCTGGAACAAAGCTTTTCCTTAGCAAGATAAGTACAAAGTGTTTAATAGTGCCTCTCTTCTTCGCTCTCAAGATTTCTCTTTCTCTTTTCCCCTTTATCTCTGCCTACTCATATGTATTTTTAAGGGGACCCGTTAGGCTGGTGTCATACATTCACACCAGCTTAACAAATGATGCCACTTCCATGCAATTAATGGAAAGACACTGATACCATTAGGTCAGATGGACCAAGTGCTATCTGAGTCGCTGCAAATGTCCCTAGCACAAACTCTCCCTTCCTGAAGGCAGGGAAGGGGTTGGACCATCTCTGTGCTGTTGTCCCACTGATTTTATGGGGTGCACAAGGAGCCGAAGGAGGGGAAAGGACTGAGGGTTTTCTGCTGGGCTGAGTGTGCCAAACTCCAGCCCTGAGGTACCAGCACCGGCTTGAAGCATGAGTGCAGAGAAAGCTCCACAGGACACAGTCTAAGGCTGTTGAGCTGCTCAGTAGAATCCTAGAATGATTTAGGCTGGAAGGGAATTAAAGATCATTTTGTTCCAACCCCCCACTGCCATGGTCCGGGACATCTTCCCTAGACCAGGTTGCTCAGACCCTCATTCAACAAAATTGTTAAAGAATATCTTGCTGTTGTTAACAATTTCTCTTTCTCTGCCTTCAACCATCCTAGATTATTTTTGGTACCTTTAAAATCTTTCTGGTTTGCTCACACATTTACATGAGCTACCAGAGCTGTCTTTAAATATTTAGTATGCTCCCAGGATTTTTCCTTCATGTGTTATAGTGAAAAGTTCCCTGGTCATTACTGGGTTAATAAATTTTGTGGCAGACTTTTTGCTTTTGCTGTCTGACTGATATAGACTAGCCAAATCAATCTTAACATGAGCAGATAATTCCAGGAAAACCATGACTAAACAAGAACTGCAGTAAATTACGTGTTTCTTGCAGTGAGTAATAGTAATTCTGTCGTAATTGTTGTGTATTATTTGTGTTGGGGTGATTTTAAAAAGTGTTGGAAGTAAGATTCTGGAGTGGTGTAAATTTGATTGAACTCCTCCATAGGAGTTTAGTCTGGTCTGTAGTTTGGGCTAAAGCCTGCTGGTTTCTTGCTCCTATCTTCTGAGGATCTCTTATTATTCCTGGCTGAAATGTCTACAGAATGTTTGCATATATATAGTACTAACAAGATAACATCATTATGCTTTTGTATTTTTTTCTATGTTAGATGTTTTAGGTGACTAACATTTGTTTTATCTTACAGATATGAAACAGCACATCTATAACTTGCTACTGTATTGAATAGATTAGATATCAAACAGGTATTGTAAATGAAGTAGGTTTTGATTATAACTGTATAAATGAATTGACTATCAAGAAATAGAACTGTAGAAATATTTCTCAAAATAGAAGAAAAGGAAGAAAAAAGGACGGAAACTGTGAATAGCTTATTTTAACAACTTCCTTTTTTCTTTAAATAAGTAATCAAAATCTGAGCATTTAATTGCTCCATCTTTATTTCATTGAAAACTGCAGGAGTTTTAACAGACTGAATTATCTCAGGAATGAAGGCAAAATCTCTTTGCATCTAGTTTTCGCATATAGCTCTTGCTGCTCATTTCAGACTGGAATTGAATGCCTGTTCTTTCTCACTGAGTAAATCACATCACCTCTTCAGGCCACACATGTCTGCCTGGTACCACATGTGATGAGGCACTTGCCAGTGCAGAAAAGGTTTGGGAGACTGAATTCCTCCTGGTTGCATTGTTTTATCTCATGTAAACAGCAGAATAATTAACCAGGCCAAGCTCCCAAGCTGGTGTGTCAGGACAGAGCCCCTGGTTTCTGGTGCGTTTCAGGCTCTTTGGAAGCCTGGACAAGAAGACAGCAGAAGGTTTCAGGGTGTCTTGGATGCAGGGAGCTGAGGAGGAGAGAGGGACTGCTAAATAAACCAGGATAACTATTGTCATTGAAACTGATAGTATTTCTGTTCCCTTGGTGCTTCTTTTAAGCAGATTACACCTTTTCAGTTAGAGTCTAGGACAGCTTGATTCATTGAGCCTTTCCTGCACTCACTTGGGTATGATGCATTCAGATTACAATGCTTGGAAGAAGTTTGTTTGCTCTGGAGTGCAATTATAGTTTTTTACTGGTATTTATAGAGCCTCAGCTGATGTATCACTGCAGATTGCCATAAAAAGTACAAGCAGGTCCTGCATTCTGCTGCCTGGGTGTTAAACAAAGAATACAATAATCTTGTCTTCTACAGGCAACAAACTGGTCCCTTGCAAGCCAATGCTTTTGCTTTTACTTAATGCTTAATGTTTCCATTCTTATTCTAATTGCTCCTGCTTATTCCTTGCTTAGTCCTTCTAAGAAAACAGAGGTAATTGTACACAATTTAGAGCATTGCAATGCAGCAGAGAAAATATCCCTTAGGTTAAAAAGGTTAGGACATAAGTATCAATGCCTTATTTAAGTAATAATATACAACAAGACATGCAGTTATTTTGTAATAGCAGCAGGGTCAGGAAATATGGTGAGTTATTAGTCTTTTTTTTCCCATACTTTCTCACTTTACAGGTTCAGGTAATAATGAAAGAAGGGTGGAATTTCTGCACTTTGTACCAATTCCATCAGAAATTTTAAAATAATAAAAGCAATAGTGGCAAAGAATCCCTAATTTTATAATTACTGCATTTTCTCACAGTAATCTATAGACACATGGACGTGCCCATGATATGCTAATGAATGCTTTGGTTAATGAGTAAAAGAAAAGCTTTGATGACTTTATTAGCACAGTATCTTTGTTAAAACAAATAAGAGTAGTCACAGAATAAAAATGCTCTCCAACATATGAGTGTAAAAGTCTCAAGAAGTTGATTGTGTCACATGCTAAACACACTAACTCCAATCCAGCAACATATTTGAGCCAGTGCTGGACCCCAAGGCTTGCAGGACCATTTTTTTTAGTTGTTAACTTCATGAAAATACAAAAATGTTATTGATTGAGATATGTCTGCCCTTCAAAGGTAGTAACAGAAGAGCCACAGAGCTGTGCTTTCTGCTTGTAGTGTGTAATTCAAAAAGGAATAATGGAAGTTGGCCATTTTTTTTTTTTTTTTTGATTGAATGTGATAGAGTTTTGATATTTTCAATGTTTTAATGTAGAGGCAGAGTACATGTGTCAGTATTCCCCTGCCTTGGGAAACAATTTCTGAGCGAATACATAAGCTGTTTTCAGGCTGAACCCCAGATTTTACTCCCCATTGCAGAAGGTGTATTCTGCCAGTTTCCAGCTGAGGCCAGGCTCTCTCTGGTGGTATTATAGTTTCAAAGATGAAACATGGTCTCCCTGATTTGACAGAACTGATGTAAGGATTGACCAGTGGGTGTGATCTAGAGAGAATGAAATTTGGTACCATCAGGTGCCAAAGACACACAGATGAAAGACAAAGTAAGCAGGAGTAGAGTTTTAAAGCTACATTATTTTATTTTTCTATAATTAAATACAAAGTTTTATTACAATTAAAGAAATAGTAATCTATATAAAAAGTATTTCAGGCATTCTATTTTACAGGTTTCTGGAGAAAATAATTTTGCATTTTAAAAGAATTAATTTTTAACACAGAAACAGTATTAATATTTGATTTTTTGTCTATTTTTTTGTAAGAGGGAAAAGTATTCCCTTGGTTACCCATGTATTTTACTGTTCATAAATTAAAGGATGAAAACTTACTGAAATGCAAAAGAATTTTTTTAGATGCAGATGTTAAAAAGGAAAATGAGCCTTTACAGATTTTAGTTTTGCTAAGAAGCTCTAACATTGATGGTGATTCCAGTCACAATGATAAAAAAATCCATATTCATCATATCAGGAACTGCAACAACCAGTTCCACCTTGTAGAACTCCCAGCACCATTTATTGGAGCAGGGCTTTGCCTGATGAGCGCTAAGGGTTCTCTATCACCAGCCCTGCCTGCAAGTAACACATTTCTCTTCCCTTTATCATCAAACCCTGCTCTTCTGTCTTCCCTTTTCCAGTGGGCTTGTGATACAGGGATAGTCAGCTTCTTGTTGAGGCTTAACAGTGAGATTTTTATGCAGCATTTATCTTTTAAGAAACAACATACATATACAGGATTGCAGCGTATGTGTTTTGCAAACAGCACTGAGAAATAAATGGGTCACTCTTGGTGCTTTCCAACTTTAATAATGTCTTTTTCATATCTGCCTCACTTATTTGAGCTATTCTGCTGTTCCCTTATATATTTTTTTTGAAGTTTGAGGAGTTATATTTTTTGTTCCACTGTATTGCATCAAGAATATTTTTAAAGAGAATTAATTAAATTGAGGAACTACAACATATTCAAAGATACAGCATTCTTAAACCTGGGACAGTTTTTAAAGGCTTTCCAGGATATAAAAATATCAGAAAGCAAGTCCTTCTTGATGACAAAAGATGATCTTATTCCCTGTCAAGGGCAATGATAGAACAGCAATCTTGGACAGATTTGATATACTTTGAAGAGCAAAAACTGTTATCAGTAGGAATTCAAGATAAAGTTTACTGTAGAAAAGCCCTACTGACAAACTTAGCAAACATCAGTGCTTCCTATGCCAGAATGTATAAAATGAAATGGTAAAGCAGACAGCAGAAGGCTACCATTAAAGGATGGTGAAAGGGAATTGCTCCTGTTCACATCCTAAAAATAAAAGAATTCACAGGGTTTATTGGAGAAAAAGGAAAACTCATTTCCATACAACTCAGATGAAAAGGAAAGCCAAATTTCATAAATTCTGTGATGATCTCCTTTTGTCTACAAAGTTTGGCCAAGGGACCAAGGTAATCTTTTAAAAATGAATGGATTTTCTTTAAACCACAAAAAAAAGAAAGAAAAAAAAATTCAGGCATCCTCTGGATCAAAATTCTCCACAGTAGATTACCTTCAAGTGATAAATGAACTCCCAGAGAAGATGAATGAGTGGCATGAACCCCTGTATATACTATTCACTAACTGCAGGAAAGATCTTAATTCAGCTGAAAGGAATTCTGTCTTGGAGGCCTGTCAAACTAAAGAGACAGAGCATGGATGATTACATTCAGCATCTGAGAAACTTCAGCATAATTGAATCAACTAGGTCAGATTTAACTGTGGAAAGATCAAATCAGTAAGTGAGAGGTGCAAGGTGGAGTGTCTTGTTCTGCACCCTTGGTGACTTCACCAGGGAGGGAAATGGACTGTACTTAAATGGAGAGGATGAGGAGGTTTATTAGAAAAATGAAGAATAGACAGTGAAGGTGAATTGGCACAGAAGTGGGTGTTGAAGTTGGCACAATCAGAAAACCAAACAAAAAAAAAAAAATCCAGAGGAAAACCACAGGAAACTGAATTAGGACTGAAAAGTGCTTTGAATACAGGCCTGATCTCAGCCAGCCCCACTGTGCTCCCATTGAAGTGAAAAGTCATTTTACTCAAGCATTTTACCAGGACGTAATCAGAATTAATTTCCTTGCAACACAGTTGGCACAAATATAGTAGAAATCTGAGAAATGGTGCCAAAACTCTTGAGTTTGAGCTCAGTTTTCATGCCAGAGAATTTCTTTGGCCAGGATGACGCCTGTGATGCCTGGGTTCCTCCCTGTTGTCCCTGCTGCTCTCCTCCCCAGCAGTCAGAGGGAGGCTCATGTATGCTCCTCCCAAACGTGGGAAAAAACATTGTCTGGCCATCTTTACCATGGCAATTTGTCCTGGAAGGGAAAGAGGAGAAGGTAAAGATGGTGTTGGTCCTGAGAGCTGTGCTTGTGGCTTCCCTTTACCTGGGAGCAGGAGCAGTGTGGGTGCTGCACCAGTATTTTATAATCATGTAGCATATTTCTAGTGATAAAGGGTAAACATTTAGCAGTTACTAGCTATCCCAGTTATGTTACAACTAGTAGATAATATCTGTGTCTCCTGAATTTCCTTTCTGCTATTAGAATATGTTCTTTCAAATAGCAAACTGCCTATCACTTACTAATCTGGCCATTGTGTAACTAATACAATAAATATGTCTCCTGTAAAGTGCAGTGAAGTAATGAGCAATTTAATGAGTTAAGCAAAGAAAGATAGAAAGTGAAAATAAGAAACCATGGAAACTAGCTCACTAATCCTAGCAGAGTGCCAGCAGACTAATGAAGACAGACGGAGAGTGAAAATGAGAATAAAAAGGAGAAACAGCTCACTGAAGGCAGAGATACAAGATATCTGTGTCTTTAAAAGATTTCTGTGTTTGCACTTTGCACTAAGCCAACATTTCCCTTTCTCACAATTGCCAGAGAATGGTTTTCTGTCAAGGAAAGTGACTCAAAAATGCTGTTTGCAGCCAGATCCTTTTACTGGCCTTTGATTCCTGATCTCCTGTCCCAAATCTCAGTTAGTTGGAAATTGCAAGTAAATGGTAGTATATAGAGATGTTAATAAGATGACCCCTCTTTCCTTCCTCCTTTTCTTCCTCTAGATTAACAAGTGATGAATCAGCATCAAAACTCCATGACCAGGTTTTTGACAGAAAACATAAAATATACAATATACATCCAACTTCTCTAGGTGCTGATGTACTTTTGGAGTCAAGTGCAGACTCCTGTAGCCATGGTCTCCACTGGGTTCTCTCAGACCAGACCCAGATCCAGTGTGTGCTCTGCACCCAAATTTAGCCAGTACTGGAATCAGACTGTCCTTATTTCCCTTGTCTTTGGGACTTGAACTCCACAAGCCCAGCATTTAACAACATGGATTTTGCCTTTAATAATACCTTGGAGTGACAGGACTCAGGCTGGATCAAGGTGTTCAGGCAGATCTTGAGGCTGTGTCAGGTAAATGAGGCTGTTTATGAGGGATCTGTTATAGCCAGTTCAATAGTTTATAATTTAAGACTATGTTCTAAACTAGGGGTGGGGACTCTCATGTAGTGGGTTAATACATACATGACCTTTAGCACATCCTGACCTTCCTCAGCCTGAGATAATGTTCCATAACAAATTTATTGTGTCAGGGAGATGATTTGTCAGCCAGCAGAAGTAACTGGTAGGAACAAAAGGGAATAGGGACTGAGAGGAGTCTGCTGGTTGGGGATGCTCTTTTATTTATTCTCTGCATCCAGATTGTAATTCTTCATGTGCAATGTCTCAATCCCCGCCTGTCCTGTGACTGAAAGCTAATGGGCACTTCTGGCTTTACTCATCTTCTGCTTGATCTTGTAGTTTCTCTGGTTGTCCCTTTACTCCATAAGCTGATGGGAGAACAGCTCCTTGTCTGCTACGTTCTGACCAGGTGCTGCCCACTGCAGCTGTATCTGCCATGCTGTAAGTTAATAAATAATAATTCATCCATAAAACAAATTCTTCTTTGTCAAAAGCTTGGCAAGCAATAAGCAGCTTCAGATAATTTTTGCACAAGAAATTGTCTATAAATTCATATTTGTAGATCTATTCTGACCATGGACACTTTGGAAAGCAGAGAGTATTTGAGGTTTTAATCACTTTATTGAACTTTATTTATGTTCTCTGTGTTAAGACATTTAACAAGAAAAAAGCTTTTTACAAACAATACTTTGTATAATTTCAAACAGAACTGAGGTTTATATCAGAGGAGGGAATATGTCTCAAAAAAAGATTTTCTTGTGAATGTTTACTTGACTAAAAGTGACATTGAGTCAATGGTTGTTTCTTTTTCCGACTGTTTTGTGACTGTTTATAGACCTCACCTTTTATGTGATAACTAAATGTGTTAGGAATTTTATAGAAAAGGACTTTTGAAGTGGATTCCAGAATCACAGAATCTGCTAAGTTGCAAGGGAACCAAAAGTATCCTCAAGCCCAGCTCTCCTGGCCCTGCACAGCCCCATCCCCCAGAGTCACCCCTGTGCCCCAGAGCATTGTCCAAACACCCCCTGAGCTCTGCCAGGCTGGTGCTGTGACCCCTGCCCTGGGGAGCCTGGGCAGTGCCCAGCCACCCGCTGGGGAAGAACCTTTTCCTGATATCCAGCACAAACCTCCCCTGACACAGCCTCAGGCCATTCCCTCAGTCCTGTCTCTGTCACCACAGAGCAGGGATCAGCGTCTGTCCCTCCTCTTCCCCTCAGGAGGAATTTGTCACTGCTCTGAGGTCTCCTCTCTGTCCCCTCCAGGCTGAGCAGACCCAGTGCCCTCAGCCTCTCCTCACACGGCTTCCCCTCAAGGCCCTTCACCATCCTCGTGCCCTCCTTTGGGCACTCTCTGACAGTTTAATGTTTTTGTTACCTTGTGGCACCCAAAGCTGCCCCCAGCACTCGAGGTGAGGCCGCCCCAGCCCCGAGCAGAGCGGGACAATCCCCCCTTGCCCGGCTGGCCATGCTGGGCCTGATGTCCCCAGGACAGGGATGTCCCTCCTGGCTGCCAGGGCACTGCTGGCTCACCTTCAACTTTCCACTGCCCAGAGCCCCAGGTCCCTTTCCCTGGCACTGCTCTCCAGCCCCTCATTCCCCAGGCTGTCGGTACATCCAGGGTTGCTCCATCCCAGGTGCAGAATGCGGCCCTTTCCCTGTTGAACCTCACATGGTTGGTGATTGCCCAGCCCTCACATTTGCTGAGGTCTCTCTGCAGGGCCTCCCTGCCTTTGAGGGAGTTCACAGCTCCTCCCAGATTTGTATAATCTGTGAATTTGCTCAGTGTCCCTCCCAGTCTTGTGTCCAGGACATTAAGAGTAGAGGGCTGAAGATGGAGCCCTGTGGAGCCCCACTAGTGACAGGCCACCAATCTGATGTTACCCCTTCTTTAGGACTTGCAGCCACCGATACAAACACACACTGTGAAACACAACACATATGTTGTGACCTTGTGTGTTCCATGAAACTGGAAACAGACTTTTGAATATGGAAATTTGCAGCTCATTAGCACAGACAATCTGCAGTAATAATAAAGCCCACAAAATTATTGGCAAAAAATGTGATGGAGCAAGCAATGGTGGGATTTTGGGGTGCTGTGTCGTTTTCTTTTCCTTCCTTTTTTCCTTGCCACAATTACTCTTCTCTTGGCAAAATGGGAAAGAAAACATGTAAAGGAGAAACAGAAGCCAAGGAAATAATATTTACTGATACAACATGTATTCATTTTTGAAGCCGAATTCCGATCATTTTTTCTTAGCATTTTTACCTATAAAAGTTGAGGTTTTATGTTTTGAAAAGGGCTTAAAAATGCTCAGTTATAATATGTCACTGTCTATAAGAACAACACTGTCCTTTCATTTTTCTTCCTCATGGGATCTAGACCCTCATAGTCATATCAGCTGCTGCAAACACCTCACTTTTACAGAGGTCTTTGCATCACATTTAAAACATTGTAGATATGACACAGGATGAATTGCCTGTCTTAATTCTCTAGCAAAGGACAATGGTTTTAATTTAAGGATCAAGTTCACCCTTACTTTTATGAAATTAGCTCTGAAATTATATGTCTGCAAATATAATGCTGCCCTTACTGTGCCATAGTGCTACTGAGCACATTAATAAATTATTGCTGTCTCCTATGATTACAATAAAATATTTTAAAATTAAATCCAGAGATGCAATTAAATTAATGGACTCGAGGAGAAATATAAAGCTATAGGATGTAACAGTGTAAAAGGCTATTTCATTGTTGTGTGAGCCTTTTGAGTATCAGATGGATTTTCATTACCAAGAGATCTGAATTCTTTTAGATCCTACTTTGACATTAAAGGCAGGATACCATGACAGTAATGCTTAACATTAAGGTACATATATACTCCATAGCTAAGGGAGGATTCTCATTCTTGGACTAGCATTCCAAGCTCAGCGAGTTCACCCCTATTTTTCAGTGCGTTCCTCTCTCCTTGCCCCATTTTATGAAGTTCACCCACTGATTCTGTCTTCCCAGCATCCTCAGGGGAGCATCAGAAGTTACTTCAAGAGCTGCTGTGAAGTGATATGAATTGTCCTTATTTCTGGAATTCACATTCTTATAAAGTAGAGACATTGGGAACAACAAAAATGAGGGGATGAGTCTAATGGGGGTGTCCTGTGTTACTGTATGTAGGTTAAGGTGATCAGATACAAAGGCACAAGAACCTTCTTCAGTAACAGCACCACTGGGTGTCCCTCCTTGGAATCCCTTCCCTTGAAGAAAAATGGATTTTTGCTATTGCTTGCAATACAAATACTTTGTTGCAATGAGGATATGAGCTCAAATATAGAACTAAAAATAATGTTTTCTATTTTCATTTTTATTTTAATTGGTGCAAGTCTGTGTGTTTGAAGGGCTGAGAATTTGGTAGAGGAGGGATATCAGGCTGTCAAATTGATCTCATGCCTATTGCTTGTAGTTTCTTATGGTAGTGTCTTCCTGGCAAATTAATCTCATAAGAGTCAGTGTTGATTGTGGTCAAATGCTGTTATGTTGTTCTATTTTTCCTGGAGAATAGGAAGAATTTTTACAGGCTGTGTATTTCTTAAATAGTTTTTCAGTGCCCTCTGAAATATTTTGCTGTATTATACGAGTGATCATACATGAAGTATCTACGAAGTAAATCAGGCGCAGTGGTTCAATACCATTTTAATTGAATTGTCTTTGTATTTAAATTGAAATAGTCAATTGCAGAGGTATATTTGCCCAGGAAATCCAGTTTGCAAACCAAATTTATTCTGTATCTAACAGAAAGAGACCTGCATAAAATTACAAAGCAAGGAGCCCCAAGAATTAGATGTGCATCTTTCCCACAGCAGACTGCCCCTTTAAATTGCTCTCAGAGGAAGAACAGTGCATTTATAATTTAGCTTGTCCTGAAGGAGAGCTCTTCTCCGTGGGAGGATCCTCTTTAATTACAACTTCACAGTAATAAGATGAGAAATGAGCAAGCAAGAAAGTACTGCTGGAATGAGACATGATAAATCAGTTTGTCCAGGAAGCACGTTTATACCAGATCTATCACCACATTCAGCACGGCACTATCTTTCTTATTTCAATAAGGAAATCTCATGAAGAAATTTTAATTGCATACTATTAGGTGAAAGTCAATGTCCCATAATGAGCAAAGTGAAACCTGCATTTTTTCTTCTTTTATCTTCATGCTTTGAGTTCCCAAGGATTAACACAAAATGATTTGCCCTTAAATTGCACCCTTTTTTTTTCCCTCTGTTCATTTGTCTGAAGGATGTAGATTTTAGGTAATTTAAAAGGCACCAAGCTTTTGCTATATGCTTCATGCTTGCAAGTTGGGAGTCAGATGGGAAAAAAATTTCCAATTTTCGAAGTCTCCTATTGTTAAGGGTGACTGAATGGCAGCCTGCAATTATATGATTTCAATGTAATTCATTCAGTAGGGAAGAGGTTGGTTCATAGATGCCTGGCTTAAAAGATTGGCATTGCTGTGTGATTAATTTCCAAAGTTTGGAGGTATTTTCAACAGCATACAAAGGAAGCATGTGACAGTGACATTTTCTGGATTTGTGCTAGGATTGCTTTATAATTGAAGTGCTGGGCTAGTGGGGATCACATTATCATTGGAGGTTTATTTTTCTTAGAGTGAGTGTATGTTTGTGTGTGTAAACATATAAAATATAGAAATATG
This sequence comes from Emberiza elegans, assembly GCA_024865655.1. Lineage (NCBI taxonomy): Eukaryota > Metazoa > Chordata > Aves > Passeriformes > Fringillidae > Emberiza > Emberiza elegans. The sequence goes on from JALJVW010000072.1 coordinate 12,982,438, forward strand.
CATTCATAAAACCACAAGTGTGTATATATATAAGCACACAGGCATGTGATATGTGGAAGTGCATCAGGGGATTTTATTGCGTTGATATCTTGCATTTGCCCCTTAAATGCAGATTTTCAAGAGTTACTTTTTTTCTCTTTCACATAAGAAAGCTAATGATGAGGTTCATTCCTGAAAGAGCAGTAATTTAATGCTTGATTTAGGATATTTAAAAAAAAAAAAAGGTATTTGTTTTTTTGAGTGAATTAAATTTGTGAATTATAGTTACAGGCAAAAATTGCTATAATGGGTAACTGGGAAGTACCTTCCTTACAACGTTTTTTTTTTTTTGGTCCATTGTTTGTTATGGTCAATGGATTCCCTAATTACTTACATTTAAAGCTGTGCCAAATCTTCATTATCAGACATCAAACCACATGAACCTTACCCACACAGAAAAGAGCTGAAGTGAGTCAGGAATGAAAACAGAGTGGTTTCAGCTTCCTACCAGAAGAAAGATGAACTACATTTCTACCACAAAGGACAGAGAAATTGAGGATGACGCTCTCAAAAATTTAAATCAAAAATCAGTACATGCAATTTCCAGGTCTCTTAACTGACTTCTCAATTTTTAACCTATAGGTTTTATATTGCAAGTTCTGGGTATAACTGTACCAATCAGAATGATCCTTTAAATACAGGCTTTTGTTTTTGCTGGATCTGTATGACTCCTGGAGGTCAGCTTAGGAAGGAAGCTACACTGTGGGGGAAACCTGGGACTAAACCTGGCAGTGCTGGCTGGAGCTGATTCTAGATGAAGATTTTCTGATAAATTGATTTATTTTCAGAAAAAGCAGGTTGGCTATTGTTAGTGCTGGACAAAACACCAGTTTCAGGAGAAATGCTTCTTGAGATGAAGATCCCAGGGTCAGGTCCATATTCTTTGAGGTCTTGAAACACTGTGAAAGGTTTAGGATTCAGAAACACTTTTGAAGTCATGGCAGAGAAATACCACTCTCTAAATACAGATGTTTCTCTCTTTGAGCCTAGCCTGAACTTCATACCAGTGTATGTGTCTTGAGGAATGGGCTAAATGAAAGGGAGAGGAGTAAAAAGGCAAGATATGAAACAAATACTTTGAATATTTCTCTTGTGGAAAAAATTGTTGAGTGCTTGAAGCTTATGGGTGTTTAAACTCCATCCAGCACCAGTCTGATGGTCTGTATGGCTTGGAAAGGAAAAAAATTAAACTTGGAAAAATAGATAATCCCAGTTAGTAATTTTTTTCCCAAAACCTGGGAAAAAAGACACGACAGTGCCAAGATCCTTATGCATTGTCCAACACCCAAATTTTCATGGTGATCAGAAGCCCTGGGGGTGGTTTCACCTGGGGCAAGGCCATTTCTGCCTTCTCTTTCCTACCTGGTTTGGACTTGTGCTGAGGAGTGGTGAGGCTCCTCATTTAGCTCAAGCACACAGGATCTCACCAAGGGTAGTGACATCTCTATTCATCTGGGTCTCACTGCATTCTCAGAATAACCCCCTCCTCAGGATGGGGTCTTTAGGAGGCCAAAATATTACAGGGCTGGAGATTGCTTTTGGCATTTCAGTACGCGAGGGTTGTCTTTTGAGTGAACCCAGCAGAAAAGTGCAGGGAAACGTGAAACAGCTGGGAGCCAGGGTTATGAAAAGATAAAAGCTGTTAAAAATGTCAGATTGCCTGCCTGGTGCTGGTGGCCACAGGCAGCAGAGCAGAGAGGAGGGGATGGAGAGGTAGGGATGGGGAGGCTCCCAGGGGTTGTTTGCCTCCCTCGGTGCAAGGTGGGTTTGTGTGATGGACACACACCATGTGTGGGAAATTCTCCTCTCAGTATGAAATGATTGTCTATTTGTTCTGCTTGTGGAGCTGCCATTTATGCCAGTGGGACTCGTGGAAAGAGTTCTGAACGGGAAGCCAAGAGCAACTGTGATTCAGAGATGAGCAATTTGCCCCATAATGTGAAGGCAGCTTTATGAGCTGTTTATTCAACTTGCTCTGTGCTGAAATTGAAACTCCTCAAAAATGGCCCATTTGTACGGTCACCTGGTCCCACTGTATCACACAGACATCACTGCTTTGGTTTTTTATTGCACACCTTCTGGGATGTCAGGGACACAGGACTGCAAAGGGCTTATGTAAAAAGTCCAGACCACTGAGATTAGAATAAATTAAATGTTCATTCACAGAGCATAATTATCTTCTCATAACCATTTAATTTCTATACTTTCAAAAGAATTCCAGTGTTCAGCAGTAGCTATTTCAAAAAAATTTCAATTTTGATGAACACATACCCAGAAAAGGATCATATTTTATATTATGATGGTGGCAAATGCCTGTGATTTTTCCTATAATAGTGAAGAAAGGGATAACAAACAAGTTAACAACCTCCCCCATGGTACTAACTTCATAGTAAATATTGGCTAGTTGCCAATGATATCAGGTGTTTATATATGGCTTCATGCCAGATGAAAGTGTCTTTTCAAGTATTAACACATGGAAAGTGCAGATTTTGTCCTTTTTTTCTTAGAGATTAATTCACAAAATCATATACATGCAACTTGAAACAAGCAACTAAAAGTTGGTCTTATAATGATCATAGAATCATTAAGGTTGGAAAAGACCTCTAATATAATCCAGTCCAACCATTAACCTAACACTGATGATAGTTTCTGTCATTTGTTTTACTGTTACTGGCATGAAGAGAAAGAAAAAATTTCTGAAACTGCCCATTCTCCAAGATGAGATTAAAAAAATGTTGGATCAGTGGGGTTGGATTTTGAATCAGAAGAGAAAAAAAAAGCAGAAAGAGAACTGGTGATGGATCATCACCAATATGTGGGATGAAATAAAGGGATTTTACCAGATCTGCATGCATGAAACACATAGAATATACAGCTCTAGATTCAGGCATTTGCATCACACTGGTAATCAGGAAAGGAGAGATGGTGTCTGGAATGATTCGTGACTGGAGGATAAATGTGCCAAGCTATTATTACATTCTATTTAATGTATTTGTTTAGACATTAAACTGCAGTGATGCAAATGGAGAATTTTCATTTTGAATGAATGAGGCTGGTGGAATTTGTTACTATGTGGTGGCTGTGGAGTGGCCTTGGTGTCACAGCCTCTGAGGGCACCTGGATTCAATCCAGTTCCTGTTCTGTGCCAGGGGCTGAAAAGACCTGTCTCTCCCATGCCACCTCTTATTTCCAGAGTGTCACAGGCATGCACAGATCTGTGAGAGTCTGTCTCTCTCTCTCCCCTGTCTCTCTGGTCCAAAGCACATCCTAATTCTGACATAGAGCAGAAAGGAGACTTGTTTTAGCTGTGGCTGTGTTTTCAAATGCCCTGTTGAGTGGGGCTGACACTGTTGTAGAAAACTTGCTAGAGCCTTGCCAGGATGTGGGGTTTAGGTTAATGCAGCTGCTTGGAAGAATTCTCCCTTTGAAACATATACTGGTGTTTTATTGACTTGGAAATCCACCTTAAATAACTAAGCACCTTTGTGAACCACTGTAGCCCTTTAACTGTATAAAGGCTACTTAGTTATTTTTATCTCGAATTCCAACATTTATAGTTAAAACTTAGTGTGGGCATGAACTAATCTATTTGAAGTATTTCTGCTTTTCTAGACAGTGCAATTTCCTGGTTTTAGGAAATATACCTCTTCTTATAGATGACTTTTACTTAATTTATTTAACATGGAGAAGTGCAGGTGGGGATTACATACACCAGACTACACACTAATATAGAAATGCTTAAATTTTGCCCTATCTCAGTAAATGCCTTTCCCTTAAGACTTAATGTTCTTCTGATTTCTCTGTTTTAAAAGTTTTGAATTTGTTAAAATTACTGCTAATTTGAATATACTGTTGTACTCTCTCTGAAGCCTAATGAAAGACTGTGCAATTAGCAAAGCTCTTTTACAGTAATAAGTTCATTTTGTCTTCTTGCAGCAATATTGAAGAAAAAATTGCTGTTATGTGATACTATGGTGCAAAGCTTGTGCAGGACATTGTTAACACCTGTATGGAAGATATAAAGTCTCATATGTTTGCCTGTATGTGGGAGCACCTGCTGACTCCAGGAGGTGCTTTTTTCTGGGGGAGATCACCTGGTTTGCAAATGTAACAATTTTGGTGAACTAGTAATCTGACTATCATGGAACAACGTGGTTCTTACAATTTCAAAACAATCTCATAAAATTCCTGCACCTACTATGCTTTCAATGTGCTTTGGAGAACTCATAGAACAGCATGAAAAGATATTTTTTCCCCCAAAAGGATCCTTTCAGGTTCAGAAACATAAGGACAATGAAATCCTTCAGAATTAAAATATTTCCTTTCCCCAGATCCAGAGCTTTTAGTGTTTTCTGCAAACACCTGTCTATATTGGATGGAAGTACATTTACAACCTAGAGAAGAAGAACAAGGCCCTAGTAGATAACTTAATTCTGTCCTTAATTCTGTAATAAAAGACATTCAGTCCTGGCTGTAAGGCTACTATGAAAATACCCAAACAGCTAAAATACCTGATTTTAGCAGTGGAAAAAGATCTTTATTAAACCTGGAGAATTCATTCAAATCTTGATCATGGTGGGACCTTCAAGGGTGAGCTAACCTCTCCAAGGTGGAAGGAGGTTTCCTCCCTGAAGATTCCTTGACTCAACAACCCATCCACACACCTTGTATACCCACTTTCTCAGCCCACTGAATGCAGTGATGAAAACTTGGTGTTATTTGACCTTTTCATCTGATTAAAATGCTTGGTGCTGGGATTAGCTGAGTTTGGACACCACCGTGGCATTTTGAATTTGGGATGACTATGTAATATCAATTAAAATGACTGTGACAGGGCTTTTCTTGTACAACTCTTTAATACAAGCTGTAAGACACAGAGGGGCTTGGTGCTTTCTTTGTGGCTCGTTTCTTTCCTACCCTCTGTATTTTCAACTAAGGGGACACGGTCCCCTGCCAGTAGATGCAGGCTATTTAAATGCTCCATTGGAGAGGGATTAAAGTTTATGCAAGGTCACTGGGGATGTGATAATTATAATCACAGGTTTTTGGCTCCACAATGACAGCCATTTGTTATTTTCGCTCGAGTAATTCCTGCAGCTTGGAGCTGTTGACAAGCGTGCACTGATTTACTGGCCCCCCCAGGTCCCAAGGCAGTGTCCGCTCTGAAGTCTGACACCTCTGCCTGGCTCCTGCTGCTTTCAGTATCTTTTCTGCTGTGAGCTGCAATACCGACTGAAAATTGGAGAAAAATATTGTGTTAGTTTATAATGGGATCAGAGAGAGAGAGAGTCGTAGGGTTGCTGAGTTTGTTACTACTCTGCAGCTTCTCTACTCTCCTTCCAGGGCTGAGCATTTGTTTCTGTGTTGTGAGGGGATTAATAAACTACTGATGTGATTTACAGTGTGAGACCATTGGAGTATTTTTGTGGTGGAGAGGCCTTGAGAGCTTGGATGCAAAGATCAAGAGCAAAAAAAAAAAAATCCATTCTTTTGAGCAGCAGATATCCCTTCTGTCTCTTCAGCCTCCTCATCTCTCTTTCCCTTTCTTTTTGATTTATGTTGCCTTATTTTGTTTGTTTTTGCAATCAGAGGTAAGAGCATTTTAATATATATTAAATGGTGATAAATTGAGAATAGCTGATGGGTTAGGGCCGATACGACATTTGTCTTTATGGGTGGGGAGATTGATAACTCATGAGTGGCATGAAAAAATCAAGCAAAATCACTTAATAGGGAATCTATTTTTTGGAAGAGCATTTTTCTTTTGTGCAGGCTCATGACTGCCATGATAGCTTCTTATATTTTGTTTATTCAGCTTATCTGTGCTTTCCCCAGGCCTCCAATTTCCCTGCTCCTTTCTCTCTCTAAAACATCCCTACATTCCTCATTTACATTTCATGCCTTCAATACATGACTTTTCTATCTCCCTTGCTGAATCTTCAACACCATTTAGTTCCTTGTCCACAGCTCAAACCCTCCTTTGCTCTTCATGAATAAATTTCAAAGTCTTCTACCTCTGGTCCACCATCTGTGCTCTCACTTCTGAGCACAAACCAGGTAGGTCCAGAACACTTCCAGGTCTCCCCAGAAGAAATGATGGCAGAGGAACAACTGGGAGCTCAGTTTAATGCCAGATGAGCATACAGATGTCATAATTTCACAAGATGCCTGAGAACTTTGCCTATCAATCTGTCCTTTCCTAGGCCTGGAAAGTTTCCCCAGCCTAGCACTGTAGCTCTCTTTCTTCCTACTTCAATGAGCTGCACTTGGATTTGTGTCTGTTTTTTCCTTGACACTATTAATCCTCAGACTTTTTGCTTCTGCTTCTTTCTCAGTACCTGGCCATCTAAGGCTTTTTATAAGGTCTCACCCACTTATCTGCAGGGGTTCTTGGTACTGGTGATTGGTACAAAATGTTCCTTTCTGATCAACCACCTCAAATTTCCCAAAGCTACCTTGCTTTTATTTGCTCAGAATGACATCATCCCAGAGAACTAGGCAAAGAAGAAAGTCTGGCTGTCCCTGAATTCTATTTCCAAGTCTCAGTTTTGCTCCCACTCAAATGTATTGCCAGCTTTCTACATGGTTTCCATTCAGTGCTCCTCCTCAAAGCACCAAATAACTTCCCCATTTCTGATGGGGAAATAATTCTTCTTTTCCAGCCATTTGTACCTCTGGAGAGGTTCTGGCATCACTAATAAGTGCTATATTCCTCTTGACTCTATCCTCACTCCAAAGTGGTGTTCTTTTTAATTTCTAATGGTGAATTTAAGATAGCTTGCTTGCTTTTCAAACCTGCTTCCCTTGACATCCGCTCAGTTTCTTCTTTTGCCTCTTCTTTCCAGTATGTCTTGGAGAAACAGGCATCCAGGGAAGTAGTGTAGCCACCATTCCTGGAGGTATTTAAAAGACATGTATCTGTTGTGCTTAGGGACATGGTTTAGTGGTGCCCTTGGCAGTGGGTTAATGGCTGAGCATGAGTATCCTAAATATCTTTTACAACCTTAATTATTCTGTGAGTATGGACTATGTATGTTCAACAGAATTCTTCATATTCTTTATTCCTTTAACCCTCTGCTCTTTGTCTGTTGACTCTTTCTGCTTAATGTTGTACTGCAGTTTCCAAAATTTTATTTCTATACACATAAATTTTCCTCTTCTGGATATGTTTTCTCAATATGAGTATGTTACCCCAACATTTTGTATCTCAGGCCATGAGTCTGCTCTCAAGATGGAAAACATTTGACCTACTCTTGAAGTTTAATTTAACATTTTTCTGCCATCTCTGGTTTCACCTCCAGAGCAAAGTAACATATTTACTTATTTAAATCCTGCTTCAGCAAAGATCCTTATTTGTATTATTACTTTCTGAGCTATTGTAATCTTCTATGTTTATCTCTGCCTGCAAACCTGGCCCCATTTCACTGTGAGCTAATTGAAAGCACTTGCAAAGTGAAGGAAAGTTCAGGAGAAAGGAAGGTTTGCTGTCTCCTTTTCCTTCCAGCAAAATGGAGTGTATTCCTTGGTATCATGCAGAGGTGTCTTTGCCAGGGGCATCAGCAGAACCCACCTCAGGTCTGAGGCCAGATGGGAAATCACTGGCCTTCTCTAAGTTTGTTTCTGCAATAAAATAAAATGTAAACTTTTAGGAATTTAAATCAATAAACTCTTCTTAAAAAGTGGAAATTTATCACCTGAAGCAAAGTATTTATCACTTAAGCAAAACTGTATTTTCCAATGCTACATTATTACTCATAGAAGTTAATGTTGAGGAACAAAGACCTCCCACTGTTGTGCAAAATAACTATATTGAGAAGAGTATAATGGCAAAATTAATCTTTATGTATTCTAAGACTGTTAAAAATGGTGAATGAATTAGTACCTGTGAACTAGTAGTGTTTTCATCTGGGTAAAAGGAGCCACAAGAAAGGGGTTTAATGGTGCCAGCACTGGTGGTATCTTGCATTGCACAGTTCCTCACCAGGCTGTTCATGGGCTGCAGCCTGGAATGCTCTCAGGAGCAGCCTTGGCTGCCTTTGCTTGCTCTGATGCATGGGCAGAACTGAAACCAAGAGGCACAGGATGCCCATCACCACCATCAAGAAATAGACATGTCAGGAATGTTCCAGCTCACAAACCCCTTCCCTTTGGAGATGAGTGCTCAGTGGGGAAGTGGGACAGCAGCCTGAGCTGTCTTGCAGGTTGTGGGCTGAAAGGGGGCCTGTGCCTCAACCCTGAAAGCCAAAGGTAGGAGCTGAAGGGTAGGGATGGTCAGGAAATAGGTTTGGGAAATAACTGTGGTAGGTGAGAGGGGAGAATGGGAGAAGGAAATGTGGGAGAAAGTGCTTTGAAAATGCGCACATGTGCATGTCCAGTTCATGTGGGATTGGGCATTCAGCATGCAGTAGATATGGGATGATATGTCTTGTGTTATTTATGCAAGTTGCTTTTTTAATCTGTATTAGTCAGCAAAAAATGTCACGACAAAAAAACCCACAACTTATTTTTGCATCATTGTGGACCATTTTAAAATCTCATGATTTTGGGGCTGACTTGTATGACTTTTGGTGCAAGGAAAGGAGAAAGTTCTGCTGCGTGTACATGTCAGACATACTGGTCAAGTTATTTCCCAATTAGCCCTAAAATTCAGAACAAATGGAAAAATGCAGTGAGCTCTGTGTTCCATGTGTTCTGCTGCATTTGGAAGAATGGCTTTATTGACCACTGAATTATGCAGGAATTCAACCAAGTCCATTGCACCAGCAAGTGGTAGCAGTGCAACAGTCAGCTTTTCTTGCTTTGTGGATGTTCTTTTGCTGTTTTTAAGGCATTTAATTTTTAGAAGGCAAATGCTCAAAGACAGCAGATTTGTGGCAGCATCAGCATGAGAGGACTTGGGATTTGCCAGCAGAGATGATGAAAGAATAGCTTGGAGGTGAGCTCCCCTCTAGGAGCTGGAGGATGAATTAGGTAAATAACTTGTGAGGTGCACAGGTATGCAAATGTCATTTTGGTAAATTCTTCTTGTGCAGAAGTCGTCAGTGAGTGTACAGTAGTAATTGCTAACCTGTCTCCCAAACAAACATACAATTACCTCCATGAATCAAACATATGTGGAAAAGATCTCAGTTTAGACTCTGAAAGAGTGCTGTATTCTGGTATTTTAATAGTAACATTATATGTAGGAAAAAGAGGGTCAGAGATAAGTGCTGAGACACACTTTAGCTGTACCATAGACCAACAGGAACATGATTCCACTTTTCAGTATATAAAAAGCTGTTATCAAGAGCACCGTGATCGATTTCTTCTGTTGAACCTCATGCTCAGCAAGAATTGATTAGGAAGTAATAGACTTAAATGAACTGAAGAAAATTTAAGATTTACTTTAGAAAGAACTTTTTAACTGTAAGGACTGGTAACAATACAACAGCTGAGTTATTGGCTCCCCATATCTGCAGGCTTTCTTAGAGTGAGAAATGGTGGTGCTCCTGGATTGGCACAGATGAAATGGTTAGATTATTTATTTTTTCTTTGTTTAGTTCCTGCAATCATGATCTAAATCATGATTAAAAATAATATTCAGTACCTTTCTCACCTCCTAACCTTCCATGCATGAAGGTCTCTATTTTTTGTTCCCTGACTGCCATCCTTTTTAAGCTTTATACAGGTTCTTCATCCTTCCCCACTGTTTTTGTAGGTCTGGTTCTGGGAAAATGATGTCTGGTCCTCTTCTACTTCATTCCCCAGTGCAGCTGTGCTGGCAAAGTAAGCCTTCCACCAACTCCTTAGTCCTGAGTGATACAGTGTAGATGAATGGTGCTATATAAATGTAAATTTCAATTCATTCCCTTCATTTATTCAACAAGCTATCAACACAACCTTGTCATTTCAATTTTTCACACTTTTTTGTGGGGGTCCTCTGTCTCAGTGAAGTCTCATTTCCTCAGCCCAGTGCCAAAGGTGACTAGGCTGTATTAGAATTTACAGTCACTTTCTTTTTTAAGTGGTCAGATGTAATGAGAAGCAGGAGGAAGCCAGTTGCAGCCTTTTCCAACCTTTCCCTTGGATTCATTAACCAGGCCCCAGCTGAACAGGTAGTGCTGCCACCTCCACCACTGTACAGGTACAAGTATGTGCCCTGTTATCTGCATTTTTCAAACTTTGGTAAGTGATGTACTTTAACATTGTTCAATGTAAGTACTCAAAAAATATTTATATAGGAAATACTAAGAATTAAAACCCCACATAGTGGAGAGGGAAATGCATTACAGAATTAACTTTTACACCACCACCCCTTTCCCTTTACTGCCAGAAAGAAAAGATACTTTTGCTTTTGCCCTTCTGCCCAGGACTTTTTCTCCCACAGATAGTTTGAATATAGATTTTGCAGGTGAAAGTGTCTTTGTATGTACTTACACAGACTCTTGCTAAGAGATACCTGTTCTTACATCAGCAGCTTCCCAATTATTTAATGTTAACACATTCAAGAAGAAAAGGATGAAAAAAGTCCTTCCACAGTCCCACATTGTATTCTGGCCATTTCATATTTCTAAATTGTTGTCTGAGTGCAAAAGAGACCTCTGGCAGTTAAAATGTAATTTTCACTGATATGACTGGCCATTATTAAATCACTTTTACAATGTTTTTTGAGTCTTTTTGCCCTATCTGGCCTGTTTGCACCTTGTCTCTTTGCATCCTTCCAAACACTTTAAGCTAGCCCACTAAATGGGCTTCCACACCAAATAGAGTTTATTAATTTGTCCTTACAAAGGACAACCAGTAATATCATAATATAACGTAATGTATGTGTAGGTTGGTCAACTTGCAGCCCTTTGTGAAAACTGTACAATTTTATCCAAGATATGTATGTTAATAATACCACAAGAATCCACAGGGAGAGTCCAAATGTGGAGTTAGATACACTTGATTTCGATCTGCTTTAGCACGTCTGCTTTTCAGAATAGAATTTCTCTACCATCTCCTAGAGACACCTTTCCAACATCTTACATCTGAGCCTTACAGAGTTGAAAACTATCTTCTTATTTGTCTTAACCTTTCATGCAATCTCCCTTCTGTCTCTGCCTCTTGTATTAATTTTTTTCTTTACACTCTCTTAACTTCCTTCTGCAATCTTTCTAGTCCTCCTCTCTGTCTAATGTTTTATAGCTTGCATATGCCTCTTTCTTAACCTTAATTACTTTTTGCACTTCCTACTCCTAGTGTATTTATTGCTTGATAGCACACATAAGCCTTGGCATATATTCATTTATCTTTGAACATTTCTCATTTGCCTTTGGTTCATTTGGTAGCAGTTCTGTACCTCAGCTATAAGGCTGAGGGTTCAAGATTCACCCCAATACTAGGAGTGTTTCTTGGGGATTCATCCTGCAGGGGATTTATAAGGCTTTTGGTTATCATACTGGTGACTTCCAGGGGCATTCCTTCTGCACAGCTCTGCTGCTTGCCAAGTTACCCAGGCAGGTAAAAGTTCAAGACTCCACTGCATTTTATAGAAAGAGTAAGAAAACTAGTTGTCTTGGTTAGTACTTGGTAAACAAAAGGTTTCCAAATGTTTCCGATACATGTGAGTTATTAGCTTCTAACTTTGGTGATTTTCATTATTAGAACCCTGTGGCGTTTAATTAGGACAATTAAACAGTTTGATAGTTGTTTCTTATGTAGGGGTGTTGCAAAGACATTAGAAATTTGTTGAACCCTGTTTGAAAGGGTTCACCAACCTAGGGATAAGAGCCTCATATATTAATCTTTTGGACCAGGTGCCCCTCCTGGTATTTATTAAAAAGAAACCTTGATTCAAATTACAGTGTAGGTATTGGACTCACCATATTTTTATTTGCTAATACAACAGATTGATGCTCTGCCTTCTTAAAGCAACTTCAAATTCATAAGTCTCTCTGTTAAAATTTTCAGACTTACCTGAGTTTTGAACTACCTCAGTGATTTTACATCAGTGCAGTCAGAACAATGAGCAGTTTTAGTTCACACTAGTTTGTCATAATAGACAAGATGGAGGACCTGAAATGGTCTTATTCTCTGTGGTTTTTGTTATTTATAGCTGCCTCTGACCTACCAAGCTTTTTTTCCCCCCTCTTCTCCCAGCAAGTAATATTGCTAAGTTCTATGCTCTAATGATGAGGTTGGTTTATAGTAATATTATCATCTTCTTTCTTTAAAAAAACAACTACTACTATCCTTTGGGTTCTTTTCTGAAGAATTCATCTTTGTGCAATTCATTGTCACATTTGCACGCTAACCTCTACCTCTGGTTGGAAAGGGTGTTACTGGAGAAAAGCTGCATTACAGAAAATTGCACCATAAAATAGCCATCCATATCCTGGTCAGATCCATGTCTGACAAAATGGTATGTAATGTTCATGGCAGGTGGATGTTAACTAAGATTTGCTACGCAGTTTTGGATATGTCTGCTCTGATTTTATACTGACTTCAATGGCAGACGAAACATGGATTTAAAGTCACAAAATTAGTGGATAGAGAAGGTCAATTGCTACTCCTCACTATGCTGCTGCTGTTCACTGTCCTTGTAGAAAGCCACAGGAAATCTGATGAATATATTTTTAATTATGTTTTGTTACAGTAAATGACACCAAAACTGCCTCTGATGATGTTACCCATCAATTCAGTGGAAGATAACCCACAGAAACAAAAATAAAAACTGAGTTGGAAATCTATGGCTGATTTATAAATTGTCTGCTAAAGGCAATTTGCTCTCTTTGTCTGCTGCATTTACCCAATTGCTGCTGAAACTAATTGCTCTTTTCTGGGCATTCTTTAAAGAAAAAAAAAAAAATCCAGTTCCACACAGCAAAATAAACAAAAATGTGTGGCAATGTGAAACAGCAAATTGTAATCAGAGCTCCCTGCTAATTATCAGCTGCTTATCGGAGAATCATGTCCAACGCGCAAATGTAATTGCAAATGACAACAGGAACACAGCTATGACAAGCACAAGGTGGAACATTTTCAAGCACATAGAGAGCTCTGGCAGTGTCAAGGTCTTTTTCAGGTCAGATCCCCAGCAGCTGATCTAGTTCTGTGCTGAGGGTGATTCAAAGGTTAAGTCTTATACCAAAGGGCTGTTCTGGTCAGACACATAATTGGAATAACAAAGTCAATATATGTTGCTGGTTGTGGGACACAATCTTCATTTGATCTCTCACACGGCAGATTAATTAAGTGTTATCAATTAATGGCCTGGTAAAAGTGAACACCCTGTTAGTCAGTTTTCCAAGTGGTGTCAAGCATATGCAAGCCCTGGGGGGGAAGGAGAGGGTGGGGGGAATCACCCCTGAATGGCACCACTGCTTTCTGAGAGCTGGAAAACAAAAATAACAGGAATATAGATTGCCAATAAAAAAATGAAATAATTATAGATGCTTGCCATTGGTTCTCTTTTTATAGTGACTCTGAGCTTTGAGTGGAACTCATCAGGCTCTCACCAAATCCTTTTGTGAGAAATAACATTAACCTACACCAATACATATCAAACTGATGCATCAGCATGAGGGGCTGGGAGATGTGACACCTTTGAGCACTGAGGGACAGTACCTGGAGGAACAATATGATGTCCTTCCTTCCCCCTGTTGTGGCTGCTCAGGTGAGCAAGTGCTCATTGGTGTCAATAATTGATGGTGCCAATGTATAGGTTTGCCATGCCTAGGGTGCTCACCAGAGAGAAGGATAAAATGTGTTTCTACGCTTGTTGCAAAGAATAGCTCTTTGTGTGTGTTTCTTTGTTTTTTTTTTAACCTATTTAATAAATTTTGCATTTCTAAGATTTTAGGAGCTGATTTGCAAAAATAGAACTAAATAACTCAAGTGCATGAAAGCATTTAATCTGAACTGCATTTATTGGAGAAGTGTTTTGGGCATAAAGCAATGAAACTTCAGCCTACCCAGCAACAACTAGTAGAGCTGAAATTCAAGCAGTCTTTGGTGCTCTTCCTTATCAAAACCTGTTTAATTTTGCGAGTGCACCCCCAGAACTTGCTCTGGTGTGAAAAGACATTCAGGCTGCCTGCAAATACAAACTGGAGAGATACATTACTTAGAGAGAGTTTGTCTAAAAGGTGTTTGTTAAATGTTATCAATGGCTCTTAGTGTAAATTTTCCTGATAGTAGTAATGCCTTTCAGGAATTTGGTTTTTTTAGTCCATGCAACAACAACAAAATAGGGTTTGTGTCCATGTATTTCAAGTACTGGTGCTGTTAGAGATGTCTGAGTGGCTGCACAAATAAATGGGCTTGGCTCAGAATAAAGCTCTTTCTCTTGTGAGGTGAAACACAGATGCCATTTTATTTCAAGGTACTTTCACATGCTGGACAGTGATGTTCCAGTAACAGGTATCCCACATTTTGTAAAAATATTTGAGAAGAAGAAAAACCAGACATCAGTTCAGACCAGAGGGAACCAGATGAGACATGTGGCCTGCAGAGGGTTGGACTGAAGAATGGGGAGATTTCTGTGTTTGGGGTTTTTTTTGCTTTTCAGTAATTGCATTTATTGTTGGAGTTTTTTGACCAATGAGTGGATATAATTGTAGACCAAAAGAGGTTCTAGTTGTCACATGATAAAAAGGATGTAGGATCTAAGTGTTTTAAGACATTTTTCAGCACCCTGTTTATCTGTCCTTTTCCTTCCTCCAAATTTTACCTGTTTCACTCTCATTAAATTATGTTGCTTTCTCTGCATGCTCATGGGTTTGAATTTTGCCTGCCCTGGTTCCTGATTTTGCAAATCTTCCAAGATTTTGGGATTCCCCCAAAAGCCCCATGTTGTATGCTTTTCCAGATTTTCTGGAGATCTGTATTTTTGATCATGGGTGCCTAGCATTTTTTAGGACCTGGCTACCAGGACCTGCTCATCTGAATGAGTTTCACAAAGCGTTTACTACACAAAACAAAAGAGAACAAAAAGTTTGAAACATTCCCTACACCCAAAGAGCAGAGACCCAATGACCCATGGCAGGCCTGGTACAGTTATCCATGTTCCTCCATGGGCAAAGAGAAATCTTTGGGACTACTGAGCCAGTACAGTTAGAACATTCTAAACTATCCAGTTTTAGGGTCTGGGCTCTCTGATGGGCTGAATCAGAAGGTTCTCCCACCACCTTGGCTTCTCCACCACAGTGGCTTCTCTAAGTGATTGATGGCCAAGCAGTGGTAGGAGAATGGTTTCATCACAACTTTTCTCTGTAAGACAATTCGACTCTTGCTAAATTGCTTACCTTTACAGACTCTATAACCATTTTGGTCACTGAGTAATGTACATGCTTCATCATAATTTTCATTATATTTTTTGATAGAATAATTTGTAATAAAATCACTTCTAAAAATGCACTTCCAAGTTGCAGCTCTATTTTAAAGGCAGAATAATCTTCCTCAGTTTTGTCTCCATGATTAAAGATCTCAGTTCACTTCATGTATTTTTTTCATTCTTTTGCTTTAACATAAGCAAAAAAACCAGTTCCACAAACCTTCACTTTTCAAAAATATTTTGACACGTGATTTACTGAAGTTATCTGATGAGTTTCAGCAGAAATATATGTCTTCTTGCCTTTCTATAATACTATGTGTAATGGCTGTGGCTGTCTGTGTTTTTCCACATTGATAAGATGAAGAATGTAGAATTTCTGCAGACTTCATTTGTTATTTGGGACAAAAGGGATAATACCTCTTTCAGTAGCATTTGCCACTTTCCTGTGCTGCTTACAGCTTACTCCTTCTCCCTGCTGTTGGCTTGTTTCATTGGCCACATCCACAAGGCAGAATCTGTCAGTAGCCAGATAATGTTGTCACCTCTGCAAACATGTTTCCTACTGACATTTCAGTATTGATAGACAGAATAGCTGGAACATCAGTGCACAAATTCCTGTCACCTTACTGTCAGGTTGTCCAGGTTGGAATGAAAATCAGATGGGGATGATGTGGGTAGGGGTCTTCCCCTTGTTTTACAAAATGGGCTAAATTGCAGGTGGATGCATTTCCAGTACTGGCAGAACAAAGCCAGACTTGCAAGTGTTTGCAGGTGGTTGAGGTAAGAAAATACTGAAGGTTGGTGCCAGGCACATTATTAACAGTTGCTGAATCCTAAAGACGCTGAAGTTTGCTGCTGCTGAGTTCCTGGAAAAGGCTTTGCAGTCAGTCAGAAAAACCAGGCATCAGTACCAAAATCCTTTTGTTGCAATGTCTTTTTGGGTCTTAAATTTATGGTGTCATGGTGGGCTTTTTGCCAAGAACTTCCACATATTAGGATAGGAAACTTTCTGCTAAGCTTCTCTCAACAGCCTTGTCTGAGATCCTGAGCTCCAGCTGAAAAAATGCTCCACTTTCTTATTTTCTGCACAGTTTGAAGGATGCTTTTTGAAGCATAAGAAATAGTTGGTGCCTTTGAGTGAAGCCCTTGACCCTTGCTGCAAGCAACTGCTGAAAGCAGAGTATGTCATTCCCCTTCTCAAGCCTCTTCATGGGTGAGGATGTTCCCTCAGCATCTGACATGCTCCTTTGAAAGTGCTCCTTTGAAAATGGCACTGAACCTACAAGTAAAGGAAAACTTTTCCAGCAACACGAGACAGAAACACTGTTGTCCATGGCAAAGAATATCACAAAAGGAGGATTTATACAGTCTTTAAGCAGGAGATCCTTAACTTAGGATTCTTGCTGTCTGTCACACCTTCTCTGCTTTCTACTCTGCCACATCACAGCCTTTACTACAGATTTTTTTAGGAAAGTAAAACTCAGTCTTCTTATTTTTGCCTGAAGCAAAAGGATTGGCAATGTGAGCAACAGTTGAGTTCATCTTTATGCCAACAGCACAAACACCTCCTCTGTCAGAGCAATGCAAACCTCTGAGTTATATACATAGAGCAAAAAAATGGACAAAAAGAGAGATAAGGTCTTATGATGTGAAGCAACATCTCCTATTTTCTGTTTATCTGAAAATTTTTGATTGTTTCAGCCAGGTCAGATCCCACTGCCAAATTAGAAATGGGCAGTTTTAATTCATTTTCTACCAAGAAAGCTGGATTTTTGATAGGAACTTGATGGTTTTTCAAAGAAAGATTTAAACATGCCCGCCACAAGTTGTGAAAGTAAATGGTGCATATTTCTTTTCCAGTACCTAAAAGAACATCTACCTATACTCTGAAAAAACCTGCCTTGGTTCAAAGAAGCTCTGCTACCTGCAGGCATTTTTACCAGTGGTGATGGGTGATTGCTTGTCTGAACACGTACAACTCCAGAGGAGACAGGTTCTGGAGTAATTGTTCCCCCTAATGCACTGGCACATATTTGTGCTGCAAAAAAATGATACCATTTTAACAGAAAAACAACCCAACATTTCCCATTCCTATTTATTCCTAGAAGTACCCTCTATATTAAGAGTTTCACTGATGTCACTACTGCTTTTCTTGCAATAAGATGCTATTTTATCAAAAAAATACTGGGAGATCCCAGTTAACCTCTGTTAACCACTCACAGCTGTGCTTTGACAGAATGAGGAGGCTGCATGACTTAGCAGCCACTCTACATCATCTTATTCTTGATGTAAGGATGTAATGATGTAGAGATACTCCCAAGTCCAATTTTGGGACAAAACCCTGAATTTAGGCTTAACAGCAATTTTTTACTGGAAATGAAACTACTGTACCATTAAGAAGGAAAGTTTCTCTGGTATCCTTAAAGTGGAAGTGCAGAGCTACAGTTTTCCTGTGCTGTTGAAATGCTCTAAATGTAGACAGCACCTGAAGTTACTTTCCAAGTTGATTTGCTCAAACTATTGCAAATGCCTTTGTGCAAACTCTTATACTGCTTCAGCTTAAATGGATTACTTTCTGAAGTAAGCCCAATTGAAATAAACTGGGTTCAAATTGATGTAATATTGTCCACGTGGATTTGCAGTGGTGTGACTAAATTGATCTCAGAGCCTTCCTTCAGTTAAATGAATGCAACTTTTCTTACAGTAGGTTCTAAGTGTCTTGAGATCTGGGGCTAAAATTCAGTTTTCCACTGTGTGTTCAAAGAATCCCATCTGGCCTGTCTTCTGAGTAAAAGGAAGAGCTTGCCTTCCAATGGTCTGTAGTCTTACATCAATACAAAATATCAGTGTCCTTTTACATGATTGTGTATTTTGCGTTCTGGTTGATAGAGAAAGACAGTATTGTACAAATAACTAGAAAAAGAAAGAAAATTTAATCTAAGGGTTTTGACTGTGGCAACTCTTAATTAATGATCAAGTGACAATGAACAAACATAACAGAGAGGAGGCATAACTTCAAAGTAAAATAGATGTGGTCAGGCTAATGATATAAACTACCTCTTTAATTCTGTATTCTGAATACACACAAATCATTTAGATTTCTTATACTTTGTTGTACTGTAAGGGGAGATGCACCCAGTTTAATTGTGTCCCATTGATTTTTTTACCTTTTGTGAAATAAGCCTTGTTTGGCATAATGAAACTTTTGTTTTCTGCAGCTCTTCTACATTGTCTCTTTTAAAAAATTCACCATTTACTCCTCTGCACAGAGCAAAAATCTTTCCTTAAAAATGAGGAAAGCACAATACCCTCTATTTCTGAAATCATTAGAATTGACTTTTAGACAATCAATGTGTTAAATGATGTAATTATCCAATGGTCCTTTCCCCACTTAAACCAGTTTGAAAGTTAAAGGTTTGTTTTAGATCAATTCCAACCACTTTGTGTGCAAATTGCACAACTGCCTTCTCCTTAACGTATCTCACAAATCCAATAGTGGCATGTCCATGTAAAATAGTTCCCTGGTGAGGAATTCTGAGTGGGAATATGAACTTGTCTGACAATGGAGAAAAGTTCTGACTCCTGAACATATCTTTCAGCCAGACCCAGGTGAGGCAGAAGTTTCCACTGATGTAGGAGCTGTAAGTTTACTTTTGTAGGTGTAGAACACAAAGCATTTTTGGGATGGTCCTAGACTCCAGGGCACACTTTGTAGTGCAGACACAGTGCCTGCCTTCGACACCAAGCCATGGTGTGATAAATGTCACCCTCAGAGTCATCAGCCTTCTTGGCAGGAGGTCACTGGTTTCTTCAGGAAATTCTCTGGGACACAACCCAGCCATCCCCAAGGATTGGTGCTGTTTCAGGCATCCTCAGAAAAGCTGCTGGTGGCAGTCAGCTCTGGCACCAGACCCATGAGGTGCCTGCAGCCATCTGGAGCAGCATCAGGAGGGCATTACAGCTGCATTTTGACTGGAGAAAATGAACCTTTCCTCAGGGCTCTGGCTGCTCTGTTCTGCTGCAGCAGCTCAGGTATGAGGTTCTAGGCTGCTGCTAAAGGGTGAGTGCAAGAAATGCTGATGAAGGCCACCAAAATGACATTTGTGGCACCAGGTGAGTCCAAAAGGAATGTGTCTAGGCCAGCTGTGCCCAAGCCAGATGAATTTCCCTGATTTAGCTCCCTGGAAAGCAACAGAGAAACAGCCCCTAGCTGGCTTCACCACCAGGTCTCTTCTCTCCCACCTCCCCACTGACAGGTTCCTCTTTTCTGCTGCAATGTGAGCTCTTAGTGCAAAAACTGCCCTGGCTTGAGCAGGTTCCAGTCCAGTCTTGGTTGCCACACTCGTGCAAGTGACAACAGGAATGCTGAGTGGTGAAAGCCCACGTTTCATGGTGGGCTCACACGTGCAGAGTTCTTGGGGCAGCACAAAGCTTGGTCTGAAAAGAGAATGTCCCCACCTAAACAGCTGAGACAAGGCAGGGATCTGTGTGCCTCAAATTGCTTTAGATGACAGGAAGATGTCAGTTAATTAGACATTAAGGACTGGGTGCAAATGAGGGAAAAATAATCTTGAGTTAAAAATATATGGTGCTCATTGTGCATGTTTCTATTTATTTAGATTTTGTTATTGAAACATGAGTTGTCAATTATCTAGCATGTGTCTTTTGACTGAGAGGAATAACCTTCACATCGTGTTTGATGCGTTGTAAAGCATATGCATAGAAGTAAATAATGTGGAAACAAAGATTTTCATGGTTTCATTAGCATGACATTAGACTAACAAAGGCCCAGGCCTGCATAATACTCTACCCTTGGCTTCACAGAGTTGTGTATAAAATTAGATCCCAGCTTACCAGGCTCTTACAGAGCTGTGTCTGAGCCTGAGCTTGTTGTGCACTGAAAACTCACATCCTTTGAAGATGTTACCTCAAGTGAAGTATGATGAAAATCTCAACTTTTGTGTTTTTTCCGTAGTTTTATGCGGACACTTACTGCATAATCCTAAAATTGCAATAATATCTTGCCCCTCTTTAATAGATATATTAATTATATTTCTCCCCCTTAATGGGCTGCACACTTTATGGTTTGGGGACACAAAAGTAAATTTTAAAATCAATTATACAATTACATATGTAGCAATAATGGAGCACAGAGCTAATCGTCTTTGGGTCAGGACTATAACCTTCTCATAATGCGGGTTTCATTAGGGTAAGGTCTATTATTGCAAAGAATTACAGAAATAATGGGAGTGGGTGTATTCAGCAAGAAATAACAAATGAGGGTCTTTCCTAGATAAGAGAAGCTGTTTGCTGGCTGCAGTGTGATAGCAGGCCCCTATAGTGTATGTAAATTGATAGGGTCAACTTCCTTTGGTGTATGCAATGCACAGTGTACAAGAATTAATTTCCGTATCATCCTGGAGAATGGCAGGAGGAGGGCTTCCAATTATCACTCATCACTGGATACAACTGAGCTGAACCACAGAGCCAAGAGTATGAAAAAGGCTGCAAGGAGGCATGTGAGATGGGCTAAACACTCCTAGTACAGCACTCTTGGGGTTTTATGTGCTTAATGCTTTCTGTTATCTCCAGGGCTGGCAGCAGAAGTGATAGCTGCCTTTGCACATTGTCTTAGGTGTGCCTTTGAACAATTTGCTTTCAAATATTATTTGCAAAAAGAAAATTTACTCGTCTTGCAGATGTTAGCATTTCTAGTAAACACGTGTGAGCTTAGTTTTACAGCTGGTAAGATGAGCTTAAACACTTAAGCTCTGCCTTTGTTTCACAGTGGAAGGGTGATTTTTATGCCAGGTAAAGGACATACCCTTCAAAAGCACGTAAACATCAAAACCTTGAATATTTTGGTTCTAGATATGAGAGGTTGATGTTCATATATCTTTGAGGTTCTGGAAGCACGCCGTTAATTCAGCATTAGTGATCTCATAACCCATAGATGCTCTGCAACTTGCCCAGCTCCTGACTACCAGTCAGGTCCTGGCAACCATCAGAGAATGCAGCTTCCCTTCAAAGTGCAGCACTTCCTTCTCCTGGTGTGTTGGGATGGCAAATCCCCTCCTTTTCTGGGTAATACCATTGCAAGGGGCTTGGTAGAGAATGCAAAATCTCCCATTCAGAGTTTATGCCATACCCCAGCTCCTTGTGGCATCTGTGTGGGGTTAAGGTGCCACAGTGGTGGTGCGACACGAGGGTTACTTAGCCCTATTTACAGCACAGAATCTGTGACAGTCACAAATTTCAGAAACCTCAGCACAGGGGTTACAGGCTGTTGTAAAAATACCAAGAGTGTAAACAAGGATAAGTTTAATTAAATTTTAATAGTGCTTGCTATTAAATTCCTTGCATTGCCTTTCTATGTTGTCTTGATGGAATGTAACTGCTTACTAATTACCTGGGGTGTTTGCTGATGCTGCCTCTGAGCAGTGTGTATGGCAAAAAATTTGATTTCATATTTAAAGAATTAGTTTTTGAACATTGTGTCTGTGGTTCCTGTTGTCAAAAAGCGATGATTTGAAATATTTCCAGGAGTGAATTCATTATCACATTGTAAGGCTATTATTATCTCTTAGTGGTTAATTAATGAGAATAAAAGAGGCCCTATGGCAGCTTTTTTGGAATTTCTGGCAAACTTTCCCTCACTCTGAAATGAACTAATAGTTTTGGCCTAAAAGCCATGGCCTTCTCTCCTGCATCACAATCCATCTAAACAGATTCCATCCAGCTAAAAGTCAGGTCTCTCATTAGATATCTGCTGCATTACAGTACCTTGGTGAATCAGCTGAAAGGATCTTAATCTGACAAAACAAGGTTTCCCAATCTTGAAACAGCTGAAGTTTAAAAGATGCAATGTGAATAAATAGATTTTTGAAAAGCAAAGTGGCATAAGGACTTAGAAACATTAAGTTCAGCAAATAAAAATACATTTCTGTAACAGAGGTTTATGCAGCAATACCTGCATGTGACACTATCTATATTAATATTCATAACATAGTTGTAATGATATATATAATTTAGCTTCCCCACCAATATTGGTATGTATTATACACAACTGTGGTTTATTGCAACAGATAAAAAAGACAACTCATGAAAAATTTATAATTGAAGCCTAAATTTAACAAGACTGAACCAAGCAACATTTACATATATACTTAATTTTGAATATATTTCACTACTCCTTCATTTTAGTGAAATCATTCCCATGCTTAAAATTAGAAATGTACTTAGATAGCCACTTGAATTTGGGCCCAAGTTGTTAATTTTCCAATCAATTGATTTTCATTTTCAGTATTAGGCCATAACAAACAGATTTTTTCTCATCAAATGTGAAAAATTAAATAAAATTTAAAGCCGTGATCCTATTGGGTTGGAGCAGTAAGGTTAAGAGTTTTTCAAAAAGCAAAATTAAAGAGACACCCAACATTTGCAGGTCTTTTCAACTGATAACTATCTGCAAATCTCTTCCTAAACCCACCTTAGCTATAAATGCAGCAAAAAATAGCTAAACACACTTGTTTGGAGAGCTTAGTATAACTTAATCCCAGCATCTTTTTATAGCTTCCCAAAATACTTTGCAACACGGAGTCAAGGTTTTCTTTTCTTAAGGTCTTATTATGGAGAAAGTTAATTTCACTTGGAAGTGGGAGGCCTTTCCTCCCCGGCTGCATTTCCAGCCCTCTGACAGCCCCATTCAGCTGGGCCCGCTGATATGTTGTAGAGATTTGAAAGTAAAGAATTGCAAGGAGTGCAATTTAATCCCAAAGTCATTACCTAAATGCTGAGATAGGATGGGGATTACCACCAATGTAAATGAGATATGAGACAGCCAATGGATTAGGGGACCCTTTCTTTAGGATGACTTCAGCAAATAGGCTAAGATAAGGAAATCTTTGTAATTACATGGAGCTACACTGGTCAATTCTGACTTTTAAATACCGAGGCGCTGGAGGAAAGGAGAAAAACCCTACATATGTTATTCTGTGCAATATTAAGTAATTCCTTTCTGATTCTACAGAATCAATAGGAGAACATCATGCCAAATGAAAAGATGAGGGCTGCCTACATGTCCTTTTGTGACTGGTATCGTTCCATCATTTTTGGTAATATCATTTCCAAATTAAATTTTATGGTCCATTACATACTAGCTCAAACACTTTTCTAATGGAATCTTAAATGGAACTGACTTGCTTTGCGTGGGGTTTGTCTCTCAGTTAAGATGTTATTTAGTTCTAATTATCAGATAATGAACTCAGGAAATTTAATTTTTAATATTTATATGTCAAAACTCCATTGTACTTTGGTTAAAGGCTTTAAATTAAAAATTAACATGGACAGAATACTAATTGAATATTTTTCCTATCTATAAGAGTGAGAAATGAGTTACATAGTTCCCAGATTAGCTTGTTACACTGCAACTGTTTACTTAAAAACTTAATTTAATCTTCAGAAATAAATCACAAATAAGGAGATCAGTGAAAATGAGCCTGAGAAGCTTTAGGTATACAAGCTTAAAGTGCATGTCTTTATATGCATTGTCTCAATTTCATATCTGCAAGGTATCAGAGCATATGCAAATGTCTGTGTATAAACAGCTTCCTAGTCATAGTGGTTGTTTTTATGGGTGTTCTTTGGAGCAGTAAGGTTAAGAGTTTTTCAAAAAGCAAAATTAAAGAGACACCCAACATTTTCAGGTCTTTTCAACTGATAACTATCTGCAAATCTCTTCCTAAACCCACCTTAGCTATAAATGCAGCAAAAAATAGCTAAACACACTTGTTTGGAGAGCTTAGTATAACTTAATCCCAGCATCTTTTTATAGCTTCCCAAAATCTTTGCAACACGGAGTCAAGGTTTTCTTTTCTTAAGGTCTTATTATGGAGAAAGTTAATTTCACTTGGAAGTGGGAGGCCTTTCCTCCCCGGCTGCATTTCCAGCCCTCTGACAGCCCCATTCAGCTGGGCCCGCTGATATGTTGTAGAGATTTGAAAGTAAAGAATTGCAAGGAGTGCAATTTAATCCCAAAGTCATTACCTAAATGCTGAGATAGGATGGGGATTACCACCAATGTAAATGAGATATGAGACAGCCAATGGATTAGGGGACCCTTTCTTTAGGATGACTTCAGCAAAATAGGCTAAGATAAGGAAATCTTTGTAATTACATGGAGCTACACTGGTCAATTCTGACTTTTTTAAATACCGAGGCGCTGGAGGAAAGGAGAAAAACCCTACATATGTTATTCTGTGCAATATTAAGTAATTCCTTTCTGATTCTACAGAATCAATAGGAGAACATCATGCCAAATGAAAAGATGAGGGCTGCCTACATGTCCTTTTGTGACTGGTATCGTTCCATCATTTTTGGTAATATCATTTCCAAATTAAATTTTATGGTCCATTACATACTAGCTCAAACACTTTTCTAATGGAATCTTAAATGGAACTGACTTGCTTTGCGTGGGGTTTGTCTCTCAGTTAAGATGTTATTTAGTTCTAATTATCAGATAATGAACTCAGGAAATTTAATTTTTAATATTTATATGTCAAAACTCCATTGTACTTTGGTTAAAGGCTTTAAATTAAAAATTAACATGGACAGAATACTAATTGAATATTTTTCCTATCTATAAGAGTGAGAAATGAGTTACATAGTTCCCAGATTAGCTTGTTACACTGCAACTGTTTACTTAAAAACTTAATTTAATCTTCAGAAATAAATCACAAATAAGGAGATCAGTGAAAATGAGCCTGAGAAGCTTTAGGTATACAAGCTTAAAGTGCATGTCTTTATATGCATTGTCTCAATTTCATATCTGCAAGGTATCAGAGCATATGCAAATGTCTGTGTATAAACAGCTTCCTAGTCATAGTGGTTGTTTTTATGGGTGTTCTCTCCATCAACATTTTCTTTCTTTGCCCACTTCTCATTTTGCTTTCAATAAAGAATATAAACTTGACTTTTCCAACATTCTTTCACATTTCAGAGCAAGCTGCATAAAATTACTGCAGAAATGAGAAAATTATATTTCTTTGGACTAGAAAGCTTTAAGAAGTGTTTGTCCATTTTTATGTCTGTCCTCTATGATCTCTCTGTTATGGTTACTGAACTGTGCTGTAACTGAGGAAAACTGGGTTAAATTCTGTCTACTGTTGTCTATTTGGGTGACCTGGGGCAATTCCTGTAAGGAATGGGAATAAGGGATCTGTTTCTGTATCCTTCTGTTGTAACAGACCTTGGTAACTGAGATAAAGCCTCTGCAAATCATATATAACCTATATAGAAAGAGACCTTCTTCAGAACAGAGCCACAGAGATTGAAGGTGTGTTGATCTTGTCCACATTAGAGTTTTATTCTCTTTTCTAAAAAAAGACTAATCTGGAATTGACTTCCCTCTAAGGACTTCAATTTCTCCCCAAAAAAGAGAGCAAGGGAAACACACTTTTAAAACTGTCTTTGCTCTCTAACAGGTTTTTTTAGGTTTTTTTGGAGACTCTCAAAACTGTCCTGGACAGAATGGTGAACAAACCACTCAGAACTTCAAAGCCAGTCCCACTTTGAGTAAGTGAGATCCACTTTGAGTTGGACCAGGGCACTTCCAAAGGTCCCTTTCCAGTTATTCTGCAATTCTGTTTTCTAGGTCCTAAAAGCTATCTGACCTTTTAATGTGTGGGATGTAGAGCTGCATCAGAAAAGATCCTTTTTAAAAATTCAAGAAATTCACTTTCAAGAAAACTGGATGTGAAGAATGTTTTCCAATGACACTTACCTAGATATGTGTATCAGGTATTGTTGGTATGACATGATGTATGAGTGCAGATGATGAATCATTTTGCTTTAAAGAGACTGCAATCTGTGTCAATCATGATTAAATTCCTATCTAACTTCTCTGTAGTCTTGATTTACCAAACCAGTCTTGCGAGCTTCTGTCAAAAAAAAAAAACTCAAGACAAACAATTCTTCTTCACTTTCTCCTCTGACACTAAAAGCAGGAGGAATCTGCTCAGTCAAATTTTGCTGGCAGATACTCCAGATGTGAGTTTATGATTACTCTGGGCACTTTACTACAGCTACTTTTGATTCACAGCCCTGGAACCGAGACTGAAGGTTTTACCCACAAGAGCTTTGAAAATTAATTGTTATTGGAAAAAAACCAGTTATGCAAACAGATTTTGAGTGGTTGAATCTAGAGTTTATTTCCTAACGTGGCCTTGGATCATGCCAAACTTCAATCCCCATTCATCATGTCTGACCTTCATCCACTTTGTCCCTTTAATATTCTTTCTCAGACCCCACAGCTTGCTTGATTCCCTCTCCCTCTTCTATCAGGAAAAGCAACATGCTCAGGAGGAGAGCAGACAAGCTGAAGAAGAAGTGACACCCTTGGGGTTGCATGAAGCTCCACACATACAAACATCCTGTGTCTCACAGGTGCTGGGCTGGGTTTTTTTGGGAAGTACACGGTGCATTATCAGCTGACAAACAAGGACAAAACCTTTCAGTAAAGTAACCATTATGTTCCTGATGGAAAACAGTGTTCAGGCTTATAGACATACACTGCAATAAGCTGGGTGATAGTGGGGGTCAAATAGTGTGATGTGTGCTGTCAAAAATCAGAGATTCCATCATGGTTGGGAAGAAGAGTCTGATGAATCTCTTCCATCAGCAGAACAGAGTGTTCCACTGGTTCCTGGGAAATCATGTTCTGGAGAATGTTTTTCCCAAAACAGTAGCTGCAGCAGGGAGGATGAAGGGATTCCCACTGATGTCTAAGCAGCAGAACATGCCCCGGTAGATCTGCCACTGTCCACAGCATAGCCTTGGCTCCACAAGATCATGGACCGTTCCTTCCTTTCCCACAAGCCCGTGGTAATCCTCTTAAAAACTTACCCAGAATTTTCTAGGTGTGCTGGGATCAAAGGGGTTACTAATTTTAAATCAACTGTAGGTATTTTCATACTGTATGTCTGATATGTTTGTACGTATGTATTATCATACATATCAGCTGCTGAAAAAAAGTGTTACAATGGGAGGAGCCATGAGGAAATAAATGTAATATGTCTTGATTATGTTTAGTTAGCTTGTGCTCACTGCTCAGCAGCACATCACCCCAAATCAATTAGTACCAGAAGAACACAGAAGCATGGAAAAGGCTTTTCCTGTTGTATCTGCTCTTGAAGGCTGCTCTCTGATTCTCTCTCATTCCTCCAGCAAGCAAATTTCTTACATCTAATTTCTTTCTAAAGTAAATCAAGAAAGTTTCTGCAGACATATGTTACCTATGGACAGATAGTTCATTGTTTTTTAAATTGACTGTATATGCATATACATTTCTGATGTAGGTGGTATAATAGAGCTTTCACATTTCTTTTTGCTTTTTAGTTGCATAGTAAATTAATTTGATTAATAAAAATCCTAGTAGCTCCTGAATTAACTGTGGACTAAGCATATAAATATAATATCTTTCAAACTGGTCATTTTGAAAATCTTCTAAATTTTCTTTTCCTTACGTTTCCTTAGGTTTGTAGTGGTAAGACTAGAGTGGATATATGCTGCTCTTAGATGTTTACTTTTCTTTTCAATGGGTAGTTGAATCATTGCCAGCATGGATGTCTTATATTTTGTGGAATTTCTTAATCTCTTTTAATATTATTCTGCACTCAAAGCATGTCTAATATTACATGACTGAAATTATGAATCTGTAAGTAATGCCTGACAAATATCAGATACCTGAATTGAACAGTTTAGACATGTCTGACTTGTTTTTTTTCTGCTTTTAGAAAGACCTGTTCCTTTTACTTCTGTGCTGTTTCCCTTTTCTTTTGATATGTGCATTCTTTTGACTCCTCAGCACCCTACTGAACCTGGGAAAGGTTTCAAGATTCTGGAGTAGGACCCTGCTGGATTTTTTTTGGTGACAGATAAATAAGAGACTTCCTTCTTCTCAAAGGCTTAGTCTGGGAGGAGTAATGAGAGAACACAGCAATGAGAAAACACAAAATAAGAATAAGAAAATGAGTATTGATTGGGATATCAAGTTGAGACACATACATGGCACATGCTTAGATCTTTGTCTATGATAACACCTATGCAAAACCTTGTTTCTCTATTTGCTGCTTTAATATAAAGCATTATTGATCCTTTGCACATCAGTCTTTTGATCTAGTATATCTTAAAACTTTACCTCTCTGATTTGTGGTGCACACTGGAAAATCTGCATTTCTGTGAGAGCCCTTCTCTATGGAGCAAACCACTCCAGTCACTACAAGGCCAGGATATATGTTTTAACAAACCAACAAATGATCTTTCCATTTTTAGCTGATTTGAAAACAATTTCCTTACTTTTGCTCCAGAGAAGGGTGGGTCTTTCACTGTCACGAGGTCACTTTGCAAGTTTTAATTGCTGGGTGCTGTTCTGTCTTCTCATGGCTTTTGGAGTGATAAATAGCTCATCAGTTCAAAAGCTAGTCTATATAAACAAGCTTATCTCTGCCCATAGTCTTTAATGAAAAATGAGTTGTGAGTATCATTGTTAATCATGGTAATTGTTAATGTTAAGAGGGCTGGTATTATGAGTTTTCCTATTAGGCTTTCAATTCGTTATATAAAATGAGCAATCTAGGAGCCATCTATAGCATTTTAATTTTAATTATCTAGTGTCTGCATTTCAGACCACCCTTTCTTTACTGAGATTAACAAAAGCCTTAGTGTAGTAACCAGTGTCTTTGGATGTAATTGGGAAAAGTTACTTGAAATGTTCCATATATAATTGTAGCATTGAAGATCAACCCATTACACTATGATGTGCTTCCTTCTGGGGATGATGTGCTTCCTTCTGGGGATCTGCCACTATCATATTTTCTGAAAAGTCCCTTCACCAGGATTTCTTCTCCTGGGAAGCTGAGAAGCTTCAGAGAAAAAGGAAAACAATATTATCTCATTTGCTTCTCCTGTGTTTTGCTGCTTTGGAATGTGGTTGGAGATTGTTTATCCAACGTGTGAATTGTTTTGATTTAATTGCCAATCATGGTCCAGCTGTGTTGGGACTCTGGAAGGACTCATGAGTTTTTCATTATTATTTTTTAGCCTTTGGTCTGTATTCTTTCTCTATTCTTTAGTATAGTTTTATAATATAATATAATATAATATAATATAATATAATATAATATAATATAATATAATATAATATAATATAATATAATATAATATAATATAATATAATATAATATAATATAATATAATATAATATAATATAATATAATATAATATAATATAATATAATATAATATAATATAAGCCTTCTAAGAACATGGAGTCAGATTCATTCCTTCCTCCTCCGACAGGGGACCCAGAAAATACCACAGGGATCTCTTTCTATTCATTTTGATTTAGCTTAGCTGGCTTACACTGGAAATTTTATCCACATTTTTCAGCTCTGCATTAAAAAACACCCACATTCTACATGTGTAAAATACAGGGCATGTAAGGAAGAGCAACAAGGACAGATTTCAGGGTTTGTCAAGGCTAGAGTTTGAGGAGAAGTTAATGTATGGAAAACAAAAGGACAGATGAAAACAGATTTAAGACCCACACTAAAATTTCATACAACTCCTTAGACAGCCAGCAGCAGTGTTGAAAATAATTATGGACTACAGTGTCCAGACAGAAACTCCTAAAACTTTACCACTCCTCAAGCATGCCTGCTTCAGTTCTGTAGGATGAGGTACACATGAATGTGTCTTCTCACCATCATTTGAGGTACAAGTACTCATTGCAGCAGCATTGGGCCCATTTAAATCAGTTGGGAGGGTGAGCTGCTTTTAATAAATCTCTGTGAGTCAAGGATGCAGCCCAAAGTGGCTGGCACCTCCCATTTTCTTACTTTATATTTACATTATACACTATGGTCTAATAAAGATCTACTTAAGGAAATGCAGAAGACCCAGAAGGTGATATTTACAGATGTTTATTTTTGAGATAGAATAATTTTATTTTATTTATTTTTATATTTATTTTATTTCCAAAATAAATACAAGATTTCTGCTGGAAAAGAGGACATAAAGGTTAAGAGTAGTACAGAATGGAATAGGTTTAGGATTTCCCAAAGGGAATTTTTATATTTTAAAGAAATTCTTCCACACAAACACACAAAGATCTGTTTATCATGGGAGGAAACAGAAAGACATGTGGGAGCTGAACATCCACCAAAGGCAGTAGCACTGGGGCAACAAGATATTTATCAGCATACCCTTGGAAGGGCTCCAAGGTGTGAATATACTTAAACAGCTTTTCCAATAACATTAAATATTCCAGTACAGGTGAGCTGGTAACTGTCCTTGTCATTTCTATAATTTGAATTATCATCAGCTCAGTCACCAAAAGGCTGGCTTGACTTTGATGTTTGTAAAATGTTGAAAGTTGAATGACATTCTTTCTTCTTGGGGTGATGTAAGATGTTTAACTCAGGGCTGCAAATCCTGTTATTTCTTGGCAGCATTTTGCCGTAGAATATTATGTGTTCCCAATGTGAAGTAGTTTTTTAGGTCATAGAATAAGGAGTCTCAAACCTGACTTAAGGTCTTTTGGGGTTGCATTTATTACATTTTGTAGTGGCAAAAATCATCTTAATGAATTATGAGTGAAATTTAAGCAGTAATCCAGGGATTTACAGATGCTCTGCATATTCACCCATCCCTTTCTTGGTGTGTTCTGGGTTTTTACAGCCTGCAGGGTGAGCTGAGTCCTGTTTGTGCTTGTGAGGATATGGCTGTGCATAGTGTGAGGCCAGCAGTGATTGCAGCTGACAGTAAAGGAACTGGTTCTTCCTATGCTCTCACTTTCCACCAGCTCTGGAGGAAGTCTGAAGAAGACAGGAAGATTAGTTCTGGCTTACTGCAGCTCAAGTAAGTTTGCCGTTGTTGGTAAATGTTCAGTATATCTGTTTAATACTCCAAGCATGACCTCCAGTGAGAAGCTTGTTGGCTGCAGACTGAAATAAGACCTGACCCCAGGCAGGATGTAAAGGGACTCTGCAGCTCCTGTCAGTCCCAGGGTGCTTGTCAAGGTTATGAGTTAAAGATGGATAGTGCAGTGACTGCACAAGCATTTGCATGAGCAGGGAGAAGTCACAAACAGGCTCTGGGTGTTAGATCCTCTGTTACAAAGAGAATATTGCCCAGAATCCAATATTGTCCTTGACCTTCCCTTTTCAAGAAGTGCTATGGAAATCTGTCTACTGTAACTTGTGTTCCCTCCTGGAACATGATTCAAACTCTTAATGAACTATCTCCAGGTATAACTTCTGCTGCTCTGCAAGCACAGATGGAGCAAGAGAAGGAGTTAATTACATGATGACAGTTCTGTTTGTTGCAGGAAGGCCATATACAGAAAGGCCGTATGAAACCTAGGAGTGAGCTCATGATGTGTTCACCACATCCCAGGCATAACTACCCACCTGTTCTTCTGCCAGCCTGCACCTGCACGCTTCTTTTTGCAAACAGCCAACTGCACAAATGTGAAATGCACTACCTGTTCTTAACATGCCGTGAATTTGGGTGACAAAGGGAATTTTTACAAATCATCATAACTCTTCCAGAGCACTTTCTTTAAAAAGACTAACAGGGTCTAACTCTGGCAAGATTATTTTTCTTTAGGTGAATTGTAGCTCTTTCAAAGCTACTCTGTTTCAAGCTCTCAAACAATTTTAAAAAGGCATTTAAATTTACAGATGATCAAAATTCAATATCTTCTGATCAAGGAAGTTTAACTTTGCACATTTTGTCTTATGTTGCTGTTTACCTCCAAGAAGATCAGTTATGACACACAATATCAAAAAAATATTAGCTAGACTCCATGTGCACTATTCAGCTCAGTGTACTCCGGCACCAATGTTTTTCCTCACTTGGTGATAATGGTGGGTTTCAGCTCAAATTCTCCCTGGGCATTTTGCAGAGCCATTATTTTCCCAGCATACTTTCCTAGTTTTGGGTTGGGTTTTGTTTTTTGGTGGTTTTTTTTTTTGTTGTTGTTGTTGTTTTGTTTTTTAGTTTGTTTCTTTCTTTTTAATGTTGGACAAATCAGGAAAAAGACCAGCTTTAGTAAACCAATTGCCTGCACCTTTCTCTCATTTAATTTAAAGGAGGTTTTGTAAGGTTGTATTGATGGGCTCTTTTCACAAGGCTTAAGTTTCAGAAGGTCATGGTTATAGGACAGGTATTT
The DNA here is from genome assembly GCA_024865655.1 of Emberiza elegans. Lineage (NCBI taxonomy): Eukaryota > Metazoa > Chordata > Aves > Passeriformes > Fringillidae > Emberiza > Emberiza elegans. The sequence goes on from JALJVW010000072.1 coordinate 13,015,001, forward strand.
TTGGAAAGTGCTGTAACATTTTTTCAGTGGGGCAGGTGGGTAAAATTGTTTCTGGGTGTTTGACAGAAAGGAGACAGTAAAGGACATCTTAGTTTATTCTGTCCTGGCTCAGTTTGACCTGAACTGTACGGAATGCTTCCATTGAAGTGGTGTGCCATCCTCTGGGCCACTAAAGGGACTGTTGGTATTCCTGCTTCAAGCCACACAACTTGTGAGGGAGGAAGAGCATCTTTCATCAAACAAAGGGATCTGTAGAATGACCTTCAGAAGAGCTGAAGGTCATGACATTCAACAGGGGAGTGCAAGTATGACAGGTAACATCCACACAACTTCTTCTTGAAGATCTGTTTGGACTTAGATCATCATCATGATCACGTACCCTCATTTGGACAGGTCTGGAGCACAAGTCTTGTGAGCAGCAGCTGAGGCAGCTGGGTGTTTAGTCTGGAGAAAAAAGGCCTAGAGACCTCCTTGATCTCTATAACCCCCTGAAATGGTGTTGTAGCCAGTGGGGGTCAGGCTCTTCTCACAGGCAGAAAGTGACAGGATGAGAGGAAGAGGCTTCAAGGTGCACCAGGGGAGATTTAGATTGGATATTAGGAAAAAGTTGTGCACTGAAAGCATTGTCAGGAACAGGCAAAGGCTGCCCAGGAAAGCTGTGGAATCATCAGCCCTGGAGGTATTTAAAAGATGTGTAATATGGAACCTGGAGATGTGGTTTAGTGGTGGACTTGGCAATGCTGGATTGATGGTTGGACTCAATGGTCTTTGAGGTTGTTTCCAACAGTAGTGATTCTATGCTTCTATTCTATGATTCTATGTGATTTAATATATTTTCCAAATATTTTCTTAATTTATTTGGGGAGAAATTGTTGGCAATCTAACTCTCTTTATCCATGCACACACCCACAAGTCTAACTCTTCCTGAATCATGCTTGAACATCTCATGTCAAGAGAGGAGAAATCTGTGTCTGAATGGATTCCCTGCTGGCTCTTTGTCCTCTCACAAACCTCTCAGTCTCTCATTCATTACAGAACTCTGATGGAAAATAAAGTCAAAACCACATTACCTGGGACTCTGGACACAACCAAGCTTTGCAGTTCAAGCCTCTAAGTTACAGAATGTGCTGGATAGGTAATAGAATGGAAATGAAGTAATATTTCAATATTTTCATGCTGCCTGCATTACAATTATGATGTTAATTAATTATCTGCCTGGCAGTTAACACCATGCAGAGGCATGGTTTTGGTCGACTTCCTGCTGTTCTGCTAGCAATGAGTAATTAACCTCTCCTCTTCCCTGGGATTCTCTACAAGATGATCAGCGTGTTGATGATATAATTATTATTAATTCAGTTTCTGTGTTTCGTTGACATTGTTAATTACTTGTCGGTAATCAGCTAATGTTTAATCTTCCTTGCTGGATAGCTTCTTGAAAGGCTGCTTGAAATGGTTCAGAGAGGCTTCCCAGCACTTTCTCACTCCTTGTTGCATCAAGTGGTGGTCAGACTGCAATTCAGAGTAAATTATTATCAATATACTACAAAAAGTCTCCTGAAGCTGAGGAATTTAGAGATCAAATTATATTGCTGTTTTCAGTGTTATAAGAGAGAATATGTAAAGTGGTTGTCAATAAATCAGGGAAACAAGTGGGATCCCTCTTGGTGCCAGCTTTAAAAATTGATCTTGCTCTACAGAATTGTCAATATCATTTAAAGAGTAAAATTTAATTTAGTGCTGTTTTTTATTTTTTGAGGATTAACTGCAAATAACTGTTCATGGAGTTTTTATTTTCAGTAAAAGTGAGAAATTTCTTTCCTAGCATCTTCCCTAACTCTGGAAGCATATGGGTATTGCATGCTATGTAAAAATTCTCTAAGCAAAAGTAGTTTTAGCACAGATTTTAAAGGTAATGCCAAAAACTGGTGTTTTAATTTTTTTTTATTTTCTGAAAATGTTACTTAAATCCATATGTCTTTAAATCAGATTAGACTGATCCTGTTTCTCATTTTCATAAACAGAGTGAAAAGTTGAAAAAATATTTTCATAAAATAACAGTCAGTGTTATATTTTTTCCACATGGTGTTACACCCACCAACATTATCAGTTAATTTTGCTTTAAATTCCTAAATCAACATTTATCGGAATATCAAAAAGACATCAGATTTTTGGGGTGGAACAGTAAACAATTGATTATATTCAGGGTGCTCTTATTTTGAGACTGGAACTACGATTGTGTTTCAAGGGAAAATGTGTAGCTTACAACTACAATTACCTCAAGAGACCAGAAATTCTGATCTCTGGCACAACTGGGCTTAAAGTGACTTAAGGGATAGAAAGACTTGGGGAAAAAACAGACGAAGAAAGATCTTGAATCGAAAGAAGAAGGTGCTTGATTAGAGGGAAATCAGGCTTTTCTCCGCCTGGTACTGATAAAGTCTTGGTGGAGAATGTTATTCAGAGTGCAGTATTTTATTTCAAGAAATGGACTGAAATTTCAGAGAACAAGAATGATATGAGAATACTTGGTCTATATAGAAAGAGTGAATTAATTAGGATTTTCAGTCTGAAGCAGAGAAGGCTGGAGTTCTGCTCACAGTAAGAGTCTCATATCTGCCAGGCTTCTGCACAGATAGAGCTCTTCCATAGCTGTGTCTGTGAAGGCTGAAATAAAAAGAAATAGGATAACAGTGAAGCCAGACATTAGGATTGGATGCTAGGAAAGTTTTCCAGAGTAAGAACAGGCAGAGAAGCACAGCCAGGAGATGCCAGGAAGAAACTGGTTCAAGGAAATGGAAGCAGAGGAGCTGAGGAAAAGGAATCAGGAAGATTAAAAAGAAGAAGGAAGAAACACCAAACTGAGCAGAATTACCACAAGTACAGGGAGATGTCTCTGAGATGATGAGGGGATACTTAATCAGTAGGGGGGGTGCAGTGGGGAGGAGTAGTAAAGACAATCCTGTAAGAGCAGCAGGAGATGGGGAAAGCAATAGCACAGGCAAGCAGGTCGAGAATAAAAAGGAATTTGGGAAATGTTAAAGAAATAGGAGTTGGAGGAGAAGGACAAATGCAATCTAGTAAAAAGGAAGTTGGTTATGTTTCAGCTGGAGTCTCACAGAAGATGCTGTAAGCAGTTCAGTCAAGATCCTTCCAAAACCATTTTAATTCTGAGACTTATTTGCTTTGCTCTGCAAGAATTTAATGCCAAATATCTGCTTTTGCCTGAGATTATGTTCAAGTTTTACTTTGAACTTTCAGTTTGGGAAAACTGAAGTAAAACTCAGCTGATTCCCCTACTTTATACTTTAATTGAAGCCCTGCAGAAAGCTTATACATTATGCTAAAGGTTCATTTAGAACCACAGTCTCTCCTTTGTCAACTAGAAAATTTTATATGTGTACCAATCCCAAACCACCTTAAATTCATATCAAATCTGGGACCAAGAAGTGTCATGAATTTCAGAAAGTAAAATCACTTCTCTTACTGGAAGTTTCAGTTTCACTTTTAAACTCAAAGAGTAAATGTCCACTTTTCCTTTGCAAATCTCATGTCAAAGCCTGGTCTCACCAAGATAGCTTAGCTGGCTTGGGTTACACAGAGTGCTGCTCTTGAAGGGGAAACAGAACATTTTTTATTTCCTAAGTTTTGCATATAGGTAATATAAATGAGCATGCAGATTGTGGAATGGTTCATATTTTACGTGTTCAAGCTCTGGTAATAGGTGGGAACAATATGAATTGTGCTCATGTACCAAGCAAAGCCTAGTTACAAAGCCTGTCCTTGATAACACTCCTCATTTTGTAAGCTGTATGACATGTCAATTTACTGGTTTTGTTTTGTAGACTGAGAATGTTGGATTGAAGCTTCAAGATCAAAAGAAAGGTTAAACCAGAAGAACTGTTGATTTCTTTCTTCCCCAGGTGTAAATATCCTCACGTAGCAGAGGGTGACACTGTATTATCTGGAAATAGAGATTCCTGTTGTACATTCCATTTACAGAGGGTGGCTCAGTTGTTGTGGTATTTGTCTACAATGTGGACAGCATGGCTTTAAACATTGCTACACTGCTACAGACATTGGGGATGACCTTGGAAAATTGCTCAAACCCAGATCCTCAACATTGCTTTAAAGCCTTGTGTTTGACATGACATGGCAATGTCTAAATTTCAAATGTTTTCTGTTTAATGAACTGTTTGCAATCATCTTCATGCAGGCAAAACACAAGCTATTAGGTCATCCACTATCTCTGGTTTTGGTTTTCAACTACATTTTTGGATACTTATTCAGTGCTTGCGATATTTGGTGTCTAAAAAGTCACTTCCACAGTATGAAATGATCTAGGTAACATGCAAAAGAATAAGGTTTGACATTACATTTATACCTGTGTAGTGAATTCAAGGTCAGTATGAGCTATTGTCTAATACTACCTGAGTATATTATTTAAATAATGGTATTCAAAGTCCAATAAAATAGATTTCCTACAAACAAGCTCTAGAAATAGTTTAAACAAAATTCAGCTTCTTCTAATCAAAGAACTCTCCATGAATTTAAAACCATATTAAGTAATTTAAAACCATATTAACTCGTTTACACAATGCAATGGCAGATGGTAATAATAAACCCTGTCAATAAAACATGTATTGAAAGTTCAGCTGAGAAGATTTAGGTTTTATTTAAATATAGCTGTGATATAGTCTTTGTTTTGGTTGCACAAGAAGAATCTCCTAGCAGTAGGAACTGGCAGTTTTCAAAGGTTTGAAAATGTCTCTTGTTCTGAGTTCTAACCTTAGGAATGAGACTCTGAAAGTCAGTTTGTGCATTTGACCCTCCATTACTGCAGCCAGAGCCTCATCACCCAGTTTTTCTCAGACAGGGGTCTCTGTCTTCTGCACTGTCTGCACTGCAAGAAGCTTTCTGCTTATTTATGTGGCTTTTACCAGCACAGCTCATGGTGCACCCCAGAGGATATAAAGTCCTTTATCAGTGTAAGCGCATCTACACTGGGGCTTTGGGTACATAAGAAGGGACTTCCTTCAGATCCTCAGAAGAATTGTTTCACATAATTTCACTGTTTCATATTTCCTGTTACCAACTCCCCTAATAAAACACACCTACCAGAGGGGTATTCCTGAACTTTGTCATTTCACTAATTAGAAACCTTCTTATAATTTCCAGATATAAATTATGATTGATCATCTTATATCCATATATTTTGAGCCAGGGTAGTTTCTAAGCCCAAGTTTTTCTGTTTGCTTTGTGGTGTGACCCTAAGGAAATTTGGACTGTGCTGTTCTTACGGAATTGGTCTTCCCTTTTTTCAGAGCAATAAAAATTAGAGACTTGATTTTTTAATTTGTGGGGTTTTTTGGATGGTAAATATTCTGACCGTGATGGCTCTTAGAGCAATAAATGTCATGTGAGTATCACAAATACAAACAAGCAGATCAAGTTTAAAAGTTACAAACAAAATGAAGTGGTTGAAGAGAAAATCTAGCTCAGCCTTGCTAGTTCTGGATACAAAATGTGGAAAAACCCAGAAAATTTCAGCTGCCAAGGAATAGTTCACACTTGCTGCCTGTTTCTGTAGTGGTCTGGGTTTAAAGGTGTGACAGCAGAATTCCTTTAGAATGAAGATTTGATGGAAAATCCTCATCTTTTTGCTTCAGCCTCTCACCTTCACGGTATCAAGAGTGAGGGAAGAGCGTGATGTTTTTGGAGGAGAAGCTGATAATGACTTAGAATGCCAGCTGAGAAAAACCAAAGGATTTTATTGCAGTGGGGCACTGGACATGCTTGACAGGGATGCTCCAGTCCCTACAACATCTTTGTCACCCTCTGCTGGTCCCACTCCAGGAGCTCTGTGTCTCTTTTGTCCTCAGGAGCCCAGAACTAATCCCAACATTCCAGATGTGGCCTCACCAGGGCTGTAATTACTCATCCTGACAATTTAAGTTCAACATGTAGAAATCAGTCTTGAAATATCAAGGTAGAAAACTCACATCTGTATGTTCAGAGGTATGGTCAGACCATTTTTTTCTGGTGGAACTATTCACACAATTCACATTATCCCACTGAGCTGAAGACACAATGGAGTGAAAAACAGCTTTTTCTGTGACTGTCCAAATGAATTAATAACTCAGTAAAGGCTGTTCTTGATAATGGCTTAAAAAATATAAAATCATGTACACACCTAGTATTATCTGCAGCAGTAAACACTAATTAAAGAATAAAGTCATTAGGAATAAATTAGTTTTGTTCATGCATCAGGTCTTCCTAATGGATGGTGGCCAAGATGAAGGAAAAAGAACATGGAATAGTCCAGTAAAGAGACAATAATGTTTGGATGAGAGTTTTAGCTGGATGGAAAGTCTAAAACATGTTGTTATTACGTACATGGGGAAAATAGCAAATGTTCAGATACTGCCTGAGCACCTGCCTGGAAGCACATGGGCTGAATCTATGGCCTGACCTTTCTTTTGTGGCTGAAAGGGTGACTGAATTGGGTCCACTTCTGCTCTCCCATCTACAGATGCAATGGGCTGAATATGGGTTGTGGTCAGGGCAGGGAAAAATTTTTTAAAAGTTTAAAGTTTATATAATTCCCATGACAAAATAAGAAAAACAACGAAGTGTAAGGTGCATTAATTATTGGCTGCAGGCATCCAAAGAGAGCACTCAGAGATTTCATCTGATCAGCTGCAAAATTGGTCAAGGTTATTAACCCCATCTCACAGGTGGGGTCTGAACCTCAAGGTCACAGAATATGTCAGTAACAGAGTAAAATAAAAAACATCCAGCAAGTTCTTGCTCTGATCACAAGCAAGTACTGCCATACTCATTACAGTATACAGATAGCATACTGTAAATTCCCGTGAAAAGAAACTGTGGCTTTATTACTTCAATAATCTCAAAATCTAATTCTGATTTTGCTGCTATGGTGTCAGTGCTATGAATCTATCTCATCCAAGTTGGTTTCTCTTCAATTTTTCAATCTGGCTTGTCTAGGGAGACGGGGTGACATTTCTCCTTGTTTTCTTTTTTTTTCCCCTTTTCTGTTTCTTTTTTTTTTATTTCTTTTCCTCTATCACAACCCTCTAAAACAATACTTTAGAAAATGACAGAGAAGCAACGTTTGTGAAATGTCATGATCACAAACAATCAGAGTGATTGCATGCTACATTTATCCTACATCAATGTCTCCTGCCATCAGCTGCCTTTTGAAGCTATACAAGTCCACAAGGTGAAGCAGGACTTGCTCTTAAATTGAGTTGTCTTAACAACTTTTTTCAGTGCCTTGTTTTTGCAGTAGAGCTAGAGCTGAGTTAATTATTTAAATCCTGCACTAGGAACTCTCACCTTTTTTCCCAGTGAGTTGTTTGCAGTTGTTTGAATTTATTTGCCAAGCATTTTTGTCTGGTCTTAAACCCTTCTTTGGCAATTCATTACTGAGGTTGTCTGAGCCCTGTGATGCGATTTTCTTTCTGCTTCTAGACTGGGTGTACTGGCTTTTTTAAAAAAGGGAAGAGTAATGAATTGCCAAATTTGAAGCCAAAATATCAGCTAACTTGCTATTAGTTTCACGAATTAGCTGTGTCAGTCAGAATCTGTGGCTATAACAAACAACAAATCTCCCAAATCAAAGTAAATCACCCTGTTTGCTTTCACAAAAATACAAACAAATCCATCAAAAAATGTTGTCTGTTCAAGCATTTTAGCATAGCTGGTGTCTGTGATCCATGACTTTTTTATATTATCTAAAACACTCATGAGTCAGAAAAGCCATAACTCTTTCCTAAGATTTCCAGTTCATTTTTAAGGTAAAGAATCAAGGAATAAAGAAATTGGCATCTTAAATACATGGTGATTCTTCTCCTTGTGGCATCTTGAAGATGCGGTGCTGCTCCTTGTGGCACCTTGAGCGCACAGTAAGAGTTCTCCTTGTGGCATAATTTAATTGTAGTTTTTATGTTGTCCTCCAGGCACATGGGATTTCAGAAGTAAATGAGAAGGATGGTTGGGATCCAGAGAGCTCACTGCAATTTTAGCTGTTTTGGAGGTGAGTTCCACTCCCTGTGGCCTCAGCACCTCAGAGTGGGGACACTGCTGATAGAATTGTTGGGCTGATTTTTGGCATCAGAGAATTTCCAGTGATGGTTTATTTCTGTAGCAATATCCTTCTGTTTCTTGAAGGATCCATCCAGGAAAATGGAAATTTTTGCACAGAAATCCAGAAGTGTGTCTCACACTTGTGTTACAAAAAGTCCCAGTAGCTGCATTTCCATAATTATTTTCCAGGAAAGACTAACGTGGTAATGAATTCAACTTGAAATTTGCATCTGTCCTGTGATAAATACCTTGAGAAAAGCCTTATCTTTGTATTCATATTTGTGCCCTTAATTGCAATCAATATGGTGTGAAACAATTTGATTCCTGCATATACTGCATTATCTACTGTAAGAATAAACTACAGTGCAGATTATGCAAATGCTGTTATATAAGGGCAGCAGTTACTGCAGTGTCTTCCCTGGTATATATCAGTGTACTGTAGCAATTAAACAGCACAGTGAAGCCATAGCAATTACCATTCTAAATTATAATAAGCAATTCAATATACACTATAGGATAAATCATTTCCTTATAGCAAGCCCTGTATATGTGCTTCAGTTTTTATTCTAAAGCCCTTATTACTTGTCATCTGAACACTGTGCCACATGATTTACACTGCATGCTTGTACTTTCAATGCATATTTATTATATGACTTCTGCAAAAAATGCCTATAATGATTATAACTGTGTTAACTTATTATCAGTTTGCAGTGATATCCTAAAAAAAGAAATCCATGGTGTAGTGGGAAGGAGAGGTATCCTGTGATATATTTTTTGTATTTAAACCCACCCAGAACTAGACATAGCCTTCATATCATCTGAAGCTTAATAAAGCTTCCCCATAATTTTAGGGGATTTAATTCAGAATCAAACACATGAACTACTAAGCTAAATTCTATTCCATTTTAGAATCAGCTTTCTTTCTAGCTGGTAAACAGATTCCCACTAAAACTTGTGCATGATTTTAATTACAGATAAGTTTCTCTTTAAAGGCCACAGCATTCATGCTCAGGTTGCTAAGCTGAATTCAATACATCTATATGTTAAAGGTAGCAAGCTAATGTGTAAACAGGGAAAATATTGGAACCAATTGCTGTTAATTTGGTTTTGATCAATTCACATTGACTGCACTTTACATGCAAATGAGAAGTGTGTTGGATTATTCCATCTGAAAATAGCTGAGATAATGAACTCTTTCTAAAAATCAAAAAAAAAAAAAATTAAAAAAAAAGAAAAAAAAGAAACTGCAGAAAGAGAAGGTGGAAAGGCCTGTGTTCAAAGAGAAACAAAGAATTACTGAACAATTACAACTTAGTACAGCTTAGTATAGTGCAGATCTATGGAGCTCTTGTGTAGGGGCTCAAGATGGCAAATTCTAGATCTTATTTGGAGTATAATGATTTCTTATGTGTTAGGACTACTAAAAATTGATTGTCAAATTTAAAATAACTTTCAAAACTTAGAGTAAACCAGGTAATTGTGGAAAAGCAAATAGAAAGCACATATAATGTAAAAAAAAGATAGAAAGAAAAAAGAATAAATGTGGAAACTGCCATTTGATAACATCAAATTTCCACAAAAAATTGTTTTGTGGCTGGATATCAGGCCAAAAAGACATCCTCTTCTTTAACTTTACATGTCTGTAGTCCCACCGAAGTAGGTAAAATATTTTGCATTCATGGCAGTTGAGCTTTTAGGAGAATAAGGGAGTTTTTAACATCCTAATGACTTCAACAGCACATCAAAAGATATGAAGACACTTTTTTGAACATTAATTCTTTTCTCAGTACTAATTTTACCTTAAATGACCCAGAAAGGGAAGTAACCAACATTGTGAGAAGTTGTGAAAACAAGAAGGACACAGCTGTACTTAACTGGTTAAGTTAGAAACGTGACAAGAAATTAGCAAATGAGATGAAATCTTGAAAAATGCAGAATTGGACACTAGTCCAGAAGGAAAATATCCAAAGCAGATTTCATATCAGAAGAAAAGAAGCTGGAAAGCAATAATTACCCTGGAGTATATTACACATTAAATAACTCTCAGAAGCACACGGGTTGCAGCATGGTATTTCAGCTCCTGGTGAAATGAGGGGCATTCCACTTAAAAACCTGTGAAAAGGAAACAGCCACAGGAGGCATGAGAAAGTTGGCAGCTTGTATGGCTCAGTCTGCAGCTTCAGCATCATCTCATTTGGAGCAGGAACTTTGCTTGGGAGCAGGACTGATATGGCAGAGTTGTAATCAATAAACAACAGATTCAGCTGGATTGTGTGCCAAATTAATGTATTCACTGTGTTTCAGTTATTATTGGTAGCTTCCAAAATGTCAGAGATGTATATAAAGGATGTGGCCTCTTATCATCATACCCTTCTCTTCAACAGCTTGTGAAGGAAGGTTCAGTTGTGAGAACAATACTGGATTATTTTGTCAAAAATATCCAAGTCAGTTCAAATATTCTTGAAACACTTGGTCTAAAAAGTTTAGAGAACTGACCTTGTAAGTTATTTTTGGTCCTCCCTGTATTTTTTACTTAAAAGTCCTATTGCATTTTTGCTTTTTTCATGCTGACACTCTGCAAACTCATAAGCTTCTTGCTGACTTCTCTGGGTGTGGATTCAGGTGGCACACAGCAGTGAAAATTGTGTGGATAGCTCTGAGCACTAAATTCCATTTAGCTAGAAAATAGGCATAGTTTAAGCAAAACAAACTGAAGGATTGGCTCATGCCTGTGTGTGTCAACTCTGACATACAGTTTCTATCTCTTTGCACGAGAGGAAGAATTCATCTCTGTCATCTTGAGCACTCTGCTAAGGCTGCTGGCAAGGCACCTGTGGAGTCTGTGGTATGGTGCAGGTTTTTGTCTGCTGACCTGGACCATAACCCTCAAAATGCACGGGCAGGTCTATTAAGGCTTCTCTTGGGACACGTGTGACAGAGCAGTAACTCTGTTTTATGAAAGCAACACTGAATGCTTTCAGAATGGCTTTCAAGTTTGAGGCAAAATGATCAATATCTAGGACAGAGGAGAGTTTGCATAACTTCTAAAGGATATTTCCATGGAACACCTACTTGGTGGGTCTACATGGTGCTGCATGAGGCTCGGAAGACTTCCTTGACTCCTTTTCAGATATATCACATTTACGTTGAATTTCTTGGGTGTAAATGCTCTCTCCTGAGGTTTTGTTGGTTTCCATAGGGCCACAAAGTAGAGGATAACAACAGAAGCAAAAGGCCTGTCTGGTTGGATGCCTATTTATTCCATTCCTTCAGAGGAAGGGTCCATGAAGGTTCTGAGGAGTTAATATTGTGGTCATGCTGCCAGGGAGGGATCTGTTTCTGTAGTGTTATTCCTAACTAAATGCTGTTTTATAATATGAACCTCCTTACAACATAAAAAAAAGATGTCCTGGTCATTCTGGAACTTTCTTAAGATATAAGTCATAATATCTTTTCTATAAGAAAGATATTATGGTAGTAACCCTGAAAAATCATTGCTGATACACCCCAGAATTTACAATCTTTATAAAGATTGGATGTCTGGAATAATCTCAGGAATATTCTGCATGTGGACCCCCAGACTCCTTTGGCAGAGTGCCCTGTTTGTGACATTTGTTCCATGTCGTGGATACCAGCTCTCCAAGCTTGCTGAACTTGTTCTGGACATCCTCTTTGGTCCAGTTAGTGCCTGACCTGCTCAGTGAGTTCTGGGGAAACTGTTAGCTAATCCATCCTCAGCTGGACTTAGCTGGAATGACAATTTGTGGGCTGTCCTATAAACCCCCTCTGTCTCTTTGGATGGCATTTCTTTCCATCAAAGGTGATCTCAGTTGGGTTTTTTTGGGACCATGACTTCTGAAATCTTTAATCATAACATAGCCTTTTCCTTATTTTTTTATTTTCCATCTGCAAGTTCTTAGCCTCAATAGCAGATTTAACATAACCAACAGTCTTGTTTCCTTTTTACTTTTTTTTCTAATTGTCAATGGCTTTTCTTTCTCTGCTTATGTCACAATTTCTTATCGCATGCTGGCCCATGGACTTAAATGTGGATTAAAAATAACAAAAATTCCACTTGTTTCTGAGGTGATAGCCTGCCTCATCTGCTGCTGCAGCAGTGATTAATTGATCTGAGCTACTGGTCAGTCACCGCTTGTGCAGTGTTCACACCACTGATACTTGGTAAATATATGCAAGAAATGTGCAATGCATTTGTGGGGTTTGCTGTGAGGTGTCACATTCCAAATTCTGCTTTTTTTTGTGGATTTTGGCCTTCAGACCTCAGTGCTGGTTAAAAGCACCCTGGCTGAAGTCCCTTGATGTTTTGGATTCCTTGTTTGTATGCTTGGTCCCAAAACACTTCTGGACTAGGTAAAATCTTTTGGTGGAGAAATTCTCAGTTTTTTTTGTTTAAGAGCAATTTTAGTTTTATGCTGTAATTGGTTGTAGTGTCTTGTGTCCTTTTGCCATGGAGCCACATCCCATCTTGATTTTCTTGTCTGGGAATGGCCTTGCATGGTTTGCCTTTTTGCCTTAAATCAATTAGATATGATTCTCTTTCCTGTTTTTTTTTTTTCCCCCCCTTTTTTTTAGATTCTCTCACAATGATTCCATTTTCATTCACTGTACAACTATTAAAAGTAGAGCCAGGAGCTGAATCAGCAATTGATAACTCCCTCTCTTTTCCTAGTACTTTCTGCTTACAGATGGTCTGCTAGCCTACACCTTTTCCCTCAGAAAGGCTCATCTTTAACCAGTATTTTCCAGTCATTGTCCCTGTATTACTTCTTGGTTTGTTTTTTTTCAGTTGACTTTGCTATTTTTGGGTGCAGTTTTCCTTCACACAAAGACCTTCTTCCAATGGCTGCAGTTTATATGGGGATTTATTTATAATTATTTTATTTCTAGGTGGGCTGGGGGAGTAGATTGTCTTATATTGCCAGTGTCATTTAAAATAGCAATAGTATAAAGCAAAATAAGGTCTTCTAATTTTTAGTGACATTTATTGTATTTTTGAATGCATGATGCCTTTGGTGAAACTCTTGTTCTGTTAATGGAATGTTTTCTTATTTCTTCCCCCCTCTCATAAAAGTTTACTTATAATAATTTTGTAAACCCAGCAACAAAATATAGAAGCCAGGCCTTGAAAGTCTTTTACAGTGGTTTTTTAACAATGTACATATTGTAGGTATGTGATTTTTCACTGGTAAATGAAAATGCCAGGAACTTGCTATAGGTTACTACAACTTTGCCTGCAATAACTTTAAATCCCATTATGATCATCTCATTTTGCAGCATGCTTTGTTTGTAAGAGCAATATATCAAGGGAATAGCATGCCAGTTACTATCCTTGGGAGTAAAGATTTCAGAGCAAATACAGCAGTTTTACACAGAAGGGAAAAGGCAGCAGAGGATGATTGTTTAAGTCCTGGGTCATCTACTGGGAGTCCCTGGCTTTCCTTGTATTGTGTAATATATAATTTAAATTTATTTACACTGAATCCTTTTGTAATGGTTTACCTGTGGTTGGATTGTACAAGAAGAAGAAGAAAAAAGGAGAAGAAGGAGAAGAAGAAGGAGATGGACGAGGAGAAGAAGGAGGAGGAGGGGAAGGAGAATGACAAGGAGAAGAAAGAGGAGGAGGAGGAGAAGAAGAGGAAGAAGGAGGAGAAGAAGAAGAAGAAGAAGAAGAAGAAGAAGAAGAAGAAGAAGAAGAAGGAGAAGGAGAAGAAGAAGGAGAAGAATGAGAAGAAGGAGAAGGACAAAGACAAGAAGGAGGAGAAGGAGAAGAAGGAAGAAGGAGGAGGGAGAGGCAGAGGAGAAGGAGCTGCTTGAGGCTTCTCTAGGGAGAGATGTGTTATCCAGGGCTTGGATAGGCTTCAGCATGTTCTATATTTTGTACAAAATAGTAGCCCCTCCATGGGAATTCAGAACAGTGCATGGGGTTCTCTCAGCATTAAAGGTGGTGTAAAATGCAGATAAAGACAGCAACAAGCAATAGAGCTGTGGAAGGTCAATTATCATACTTATTCTCCATAAGCATGGCTTTTTACATGTCTTATGGCATTGATTCTCTATCCATCTTTTATGGTTATGAGCTGATAAAGGAGTGAATTCCAGAACTATGCAAAATTCTGCTTGAATTTCAGAGTCTCTAACATGCCAATCCCTAGATACCTATCTGCTGTTGTTCCAAAATGAAATGCATTCCAATCACTCCGGGCTCTTCAATACATAAGGCTTTATCTGTGTTAGGAACTAACTATAATTTACTTTCCTCATGCTGAAAATGTTGCAGACCATGATATTTTGTTCACTTTAATGGGCAGAATCAACAAAACATTATGAAGGGCTGCTCTGAAGCACCAGGATAGTTTTCAATATAGAATTAACATTGCCAAAAGTAGGAAAAAATGATTACTAGAAGGAACTTGAACCTGCAGTGCCTTCTTGAGGGTTATCAGTGTGGTAGGTTTGTTTGCTTGTGTTTCAATGCTGGTTCCAAACCTCGTGTTTGTTCAAGAGATTTAGGTGAATAAATTATTCATAAGGATTTCTTAATTTAACATTTTATTCCATCCCAACAGGGCATAACTGTGCAGCTGGTGAAAACATATCTGCATTAAAAATTTGGAACATTATAAAAAGAAAATAGAATACAGTGTTTAAGATAAATCTAGACAAAGCAGCTTCATTCCCTGAACTTTAAACTGTTGTCTTTCAGTTTTGATGAGAAATCAAGGTTTTATCTGGATTTCCAAGTTCAGAATTTTTTAAAATAAGCACTTTAGTCCCTGAAGCATATCAAAATGTTTTGGGGTTTAAGGAGATTTTGTTGCTCATTTTATAATGGCAGCAGATATTTTTACATTTTAAAACCTCTCTTGTAGTATCAGCAGCTCAAAAATACCACCACTGTATGAAATATTTGAAACTGAAATAATCAGCAAAACTAAAGCTGACATTATGGATGCCTTTTCTTTGCCAAAACTGAGGGACTTGCATGAAGCAATAGGGAGATTTGAAAGAGTGCAATGCTATGTACTGGCTTTTCATAGTTTAGAATAAATTAGACAAATTTTCTTATATCTCTTTAAATAAAAGCAAGAGCATAGAGAATCTTTGAGAGTTTATCCCCAGTTACGGGGAATATCTCAAAGGCTGTGTTTGAGAATAAAGGAATCCAGCTCCCTTTTCTTAGGGGAAAGTTGCTGGAAGTTTGTGACCAGCTTTGCTTCTGGCTTTTGAGATGAATTGATCCTTCCACACTGCAGGCAAGCTTCTGGTACAGGACTGGTATTTCCTCAAAGACTGGCTCAAAGTTCATAACTTTCTGGATTGGCTTTGTTACCCCATCACAGACTTATTCATATTCAAATCTCAATTACATAATATAGGGAGTATTGCTGTGAAAGATGTATGAAATATTCAAAGTTAAAAGCAAAGTCCACGCCTTGGTGAGACTTCTCACCAAGGTGTTTGATTGCAAATTGCTGTTGATAGAAGAACAGCCACTGCAAAAATCCAGATCTCTTACCTTGTCCGTGAATCTCCCAGAGCTTCATCTTTGAAGCTGATGCTTCAGCCTGTAGTCCCTGGGGATGATGTCTACAAAATGGTCCCAGCCTCACCCTATCTGTCCCATCTCATTGCTCATCTGCTGGGGAACAGGAGCTGAATCAGGACAGCAAAATGTCCCACAATTTATGCCCTGTTTCTTTTGGCTTCCCAGAGGAACGAGCTTTAACATTTGACAAAATCAGTGTAGCAGCTTGTTGTATGAAACAGAAACACCAAGATCAATTTTAGACTATAATGATGAGGTTTAAATGTCCTCAAAATACCATTAAATGTTTATTTTTTCCTAATATACTATAAAAAAATATAGACTTGAACATTGTTGTTAGTTGATATGGTGAAACTGATAACAATAATCCATTGAAGGATGTGTCCATGATAAATCCTTTTGTAGAGAATTTTCACTTTTTTTTTGCAATTACACATTTTCATTCTTCTAATATATTAAGAAAAGCTTGGATTCCTTAATAGGTGTCTGCACAGCATGTGGTCTTGACAGAGCTAGGAACAACAATTGCTATGTTTTTAAAATGGAATGCTTTGTAAATTGTTAGATTAACCACCATTTTAATATAATTTTTTTGCAAGTATTGGTTTGATAGTTCACAATAACGTGTAAATGTTAAATTAAGCTAAACTATTTGTTTTTGTCCTGGCACAATTTCACAAAATATAAAACCATTTTTATAACAGCATGGGGCTAATACACTGATTATCTTTCCATGTAGAGCCAGAAAAAGGCAAATTGGGAAAGAAGTCTGTGAAGATTTTTGTAATGGAACAAGCTTAAAAGCAAAATTTCATGCCAAGCAATTTGCACTGCATTTTTCAGCCTCGTGCCATAGTTGCAAATGAAACTTATTTTCAAGTCTTTTCATAAATATTAGAATCATAGAACAGTTTGTGTTGGAAAGGACCTTAAGGGTCACCTCATTCCAACCCCCTGCCATGGGCAGGGACCCCTTTCACTGGGGCAGGTTGCTCAGAGCCCCATCCAGCCTGGCCTTGGATGCTCCCAGGAGAGGGAACAATCCACATGCAGTTGGTCTGTTCTCACGTCTCCACGGACACAGATGGACATGGGCCATTGTGTCACTTCATGTGTATTTTATTTTCTGCCGCAAGATGAAATTTTTAAAGAAAAACTTTATCCAGAAGAAACAGTGATGTGGAGGAACTTCAGAACATCAGGCACTTCTAGTCTTCTCGCTCTGGGCAAATCTTGTAGCTTTTGTCTTCATTTTAGAATTACTTCACTGTGTTCACAGAGGACTGGGTGCCCTCTGAAAGCAACTTTGGCTGGTAGCGTCCCTCAGGCTTCTTTTTGTTTCTTAAATATTATGTTAAGACTCCCATTTCAGGCAAAACTTCAAGGTACAAGTAATCCTCAAGTGCTGATTTTATGTAACCAGGGCCGGATTGTAACCCATGAATGTGGCAGAATTAGTTTTTCAGCTGAGTAGTGCATCAGTGAATCTCACCTTCATCTACCTTCATCTTCAGACAGATTCAATCATAGACCTATAGCTAGCCATGGTACTGTTCAGCTTCAGAAAATACTTTATTTTTATTGTCATTGCACACCTGCAGGCTCAGTTCAAGTCAGCTGTAGGTGAAAGAGTAATAAAAGGATGCAATAGGAGAGAGTGCCTGAGGGCATAGACACACTGATTTTGCCAGAGGAGGCTTAGGGGGGTTTGATGCTGTCCCAAATATCATAGGAAGGTTTTTTTACGGGTTTCAGTGGATTCATCCCATAAGAGAGAAGTGCATAGGCAGACAGTGACAACTATTCTGTTTGTAACTGACCTCCTCTTTAAGTATGGTAGACTTTGTGTTTATCCTTCCCAGAAGAGCACTGCTGATATCAGGGACTCCCCAGCCTTGCTGGCTAGGGCTTGGTGAAGTCCGGGGACTGGGAACTGAGGTTAGAGAAATTTGGTATGCAATGCCCAAGCTGTGAAAGCATAAATGCAGTGGAAGCCAGTATGGCATCTCCATATCAGTATGGCAACAGCTGCTTACATCTGCTGTTTGATACTTTTGCCTGTGGGCATACAGAAACAGCAAGTCAGGTCATGTAGTTACAATTGTCCCTTCTGGTCCTTGTCCTGAGGGACTCTGGTCTCAGTCATAACTCTTGCAATTCTCCAGAGAGATGTTGCCAGTTGACCGTCACACTGTGGCCTCACTGATGAATTTACTCAATGCACAACGAAACCCCTGGGATGGTGTTGCTGTATTGTTTCTCTGTCACCCAATGCACCAGGGACTGGTTGTTGGGGAGCCTTGACACCAAGCAGGTGGACCCACACTCAGGTGGCACAGACGATTCTGTCAAGTGTTTAGCTGGAATCATTTTGGCTGAACAATTTCCTTGCAGACCTAATTGGAAGGAATGTCTGAAGATCTGTGGTCTTCCTTTTGCAGCAGCGAGGATGGTTTGGCTGCTGGACACATCAAATAATCCCTGCATCATTTTTGGACTCTTGACTGGGTTCCTGCTTGTTGCATGTATTCCTGTTTCAGAGGAATAGAGACAAAAGAATCTAACATTGTTCTGGACTAGTAACAGGATGTCTGAATGACATTTATTTGCCAGACAAATACTGGGGAGATTAGAACTAGAATCACTTCCCTCCTAAACTTCTGTGAAGCTCGTTAGAAAAATTGCTTTTTTCCACAGCATGAGTTAGTGAAGGATGGAGTGGTGTGCTCTGCATTTTGACTAGAACTCTTTGTTTTATTAAAACAGTAATGAATTTTACATCAGCATTTTGTAGTAGTAGTGGCAGATCATGAAACACTGTATTTTCCTCATGTTCATGGAATGGTTTTGGATTACTTACTTAGCTTCAGGAGGCATGGTGGAAGCTGTTGCACTAAATGCTAGAGGAAACTTTGATCCACCAGACACTATGACGTAGTTTGTCCTGAAAGATCTGTGTCCTGTTGTCATGAAGAGACAAGTCCTGTGCCAGTTAAAGAAAACATGATGGTTTTGACTCATCATAGGAAACCAGGAGCTGAAAGCACTGGATACTTTCTTGGACCTGGTGTTTTTCTGGTCTTCTGTTTCTCTTTACAGGGGCAGTAGCTGAGGACGGATTGATGAGGAAACCACATTTATTGTATCATTTGCAAATTTTAATGCCAGCAGCAAATTCTGGGGCATACTGTGGGAAAGAATGAGGTTAGAAAACAACCTGGGGTGGTTTATGGGGAACATAATAATTTTTTTCTTTTCCATGCTACAGCTCATGGGTTTGCTCATCAGTAAATTGATTAATTGGACATATTTGAATGTGTTTTCACAAAAATGCTTTAGCTATATGATGCTCCCCCA
The DNA here is from genome assembly GCA_024865655.1 of Emberiza elegans. Classification (NCBI taxonomy): domain Eukaryota; kingdom Metazoa; phylum Chordata; class Aves; order Passeriformes; family Fringillidae; genus Emberiza; species Emberiza elegans. Next base: position 13,034,031 of record JALJVW010000072.1, read on the forward strand.
CATACTTTTTTTCCCCTGCAAACTGCCATCACCAGTGATTTGGAAGTGTAGAAAATAGTATTATAAGGGAACAGATGCGAACAAAAGGGGTGAAATTGAATGTATTAGTATTCAGCAGTCTGCTTTTGATTACCTCTGACTGGAAAATATTTGGGAGCCACCAGGGTCCCCTCAAGTGTTATGATTTCGTAAATTCAACCCTCGTGTGTTGGGATTCAGGCTCCCTTATTGAAATTGAATTGATATTTTGTAAACTTCATTTGTGAATAATGTGATCTGACAGGGACAAATGCGAGGGAGAATTGTTTTCAAACCTTCTCCAAATGAAACTTATTATTGGGTAAATACGGATTTCTTTGTCTCTTTTCCTCTCTTTCTATCCTGAGCGTCTTCATGGCCTGAATATGTATCAACTTTTCCAAGGTAATTGAATTGATTCAGTCATGTGTGGGCAACAGAAATGGGCAATAGAATATATTCCTGATGGGGAAAAATTGAAAAGTAGAAGGATTTCTACTCAGGTGCAGGGCTGGGAGGGTCACAGTGCTATCAGAGGAGAGAGACACACAGGAGCTTCTTTCTGATTATCTCAGCTTTGGCCATTCTCTCCCTCAATAATCGCCCTCTGATATAACGCCGGCTTTCCAATTTTGCTGGCCAGCACCATGCCTCAGATGTGTTACATATTAATTTCCCTTTGCAGAAAATTTGCCAAGCTTTAGCTCAAATTCAGTTAGTCGGATTGATGAAAGTGGCAAAAGGATACGACATTTACTGATTCTCCCTTTTCACCTTTGATTAACTCAACCTGTGAATTATTCTTGCCCTGTCAGTGTGCCATTAAACGAGCTGGGGCCAAGGTTGCAAGTTCATACTTTCTGATGTAACTGAGAGAAAATGCGTTGAGCCATGATTTGTCTGACAGAGACCTAGGATCATTTCAATGCTGTGTTGCCATTATTTTAACAGGTCAAGCCTTGGTGAAATAAAGAAACAAAAATCAATGTTCTATCTTCCTCCCCATAATCCTAATTTCTAGCTCATATCTCTGGCACCTGCTGGTTCCCAATGGTTCTCTTGTGGAAGGAGTCATTGTCCTTGTTCCAGATGGACTGGAAAAGTCCATCCCTCCCTCTATTGCTTGATATTTTCAGATTAAATCTTGCTAGACTGTGGTGTTTGGATACCATAGGGATTGCTGCCACAGTCTGGAATCTATGTACTTAACTTTTTTCCTCCTTTTTTTTTGCTCTGCCACCACATTTCAGGTTTGATCTCTTCTGGAAACACCAATCCCTGGTGCTTCATAGTGCCATAGAATTTCACTCTATCAGTGAAATCAGAGAGAACTTCCTCTCCATGTCTTCCTCTGTTACTGCACTGCTTTGACAAATCATGTCCAGGTTTTGGCTGCTTTTTTCATTTGACGAAAGTCTTAATTTGTTTCTTGTAAAGTTCAGGGGGTTTTAGAGGTGCAACAGAAAATTTAATGTTGCCAAACAGCTTGTTTATCAGGAAGATTGTCAGTTTTGATTGTCAAGTTAGGCAATGTATTTAAAAGACATTTTCCATAATGATGTTGGGCATGTATAGAGACTTTTCAAGATTCCAGATGTGTTTCAGTCTGTGCAGCTTTGGTGACTGTGGCCTTGAGCAAAGGGGAAAGATTTGGGTTAAAGTGGCAGGAGGCAATGAATTAATAACTTCTGCCCCTATGTTTTCCTCTGAAAAGTGTGCCATGAATAATTTGCCCTCTGGGCCTTGCAGTAAGGATACCTGGCTGGCAAACCCACACAGATTTGTCTGTCCTCATGCCATGTCCACATTCCTCATGTCAGGAACTCATGGAAAACACCTCCATTGAGCTCTCATGGTTTTTGAGCAGTCTCAGGATCTGAAATAGCAGGGAAACACAGTGAGAGTGTTGGCTGTCATTAGCTGATCTTTCCATGCTACTTCTGGTAAATCATTACCAAACACAGGAGAGATCTGGATTTGGTTCCTTCTGTGCATGACTCAATAGAACTTTTACCAGAAATGCTTTCTAAGAGATTTATCACAAAAAAAACCTGTTTTCTTTCTTTCCCCTCCCATAAACTACATTTCTGGTTATACCCAAAGGCACAATTTGGAGCATGTCTAACGAGAATTCTCCTATTCTTTCTTAGGTGCATATCTGCCATTTGCAAACGATGCACTTCAAGGCATCCATCATAGCCATGAAATATCTAGTTTTAAAGTATATCCTTTCTAGGAGAGCTGGAGTTGTGTTCAGAGCTGCAGTCTTGTCTGCCTCAGTCTTTCCTGTATAATATATATATCAGTTTATAGCTGTTGAGTAGAAGGAATTGTTGAAAGTAGAAAGCAGTGAGGAGAGGAATTGGTGTGCTGAACTCTCTGGGAAGGGTTTCCAGCTGACATGCAGGAAATATTGCTCGTGGCTCTTCCATCACTCAGTGAACACAATTGGCTTTCTGTAATTTTCCACAACCAAACTGGGCTTCCCCAGGTCAGCAGCCCGGATGTTCAGAATCGTCAAGACAAAGCATAAAACGCCCTCGCAATAACCCGAGTGACTGAAAGTGTAATGCAGACACACTCCTAACAGCCATTCCTTGTAGAAAGTCACCTTTGGAAAGTACTAAAATCACTGACCATTAATAATGAGGCCTACATTGCAAATTAGGTTATTTTAAATACATCAAACAACTTTCTCAAATAGAAAAGAAAAAAAAAATAAATTATATATGTCATGGTAATGTTTTCTATCTTTATATAAGTTATTAATTTGTATACTTAAAAAAAAATTGAGTCTGTTCATAGGAACACTTTATATTCTCTCAGGCTTAAAAGAGCTCTAGCTATGGCCTGCTAACTCTTATGGCCATGAAGAATGCATGTCTTGGTTATAAATGGTATCCACTTTAGCTTCATAGCTTAGAGCTGAATAAACACAGAATCACTGAATTGTACTCAATGGCTCTGTTTATACTGTATTTTGTTAGCATCTGACATAAATCAAGTGTGATTTGATTGACTATACCCAAAGTAGAGCTGGAATAAAATAATGAGGGTGTTTGTTAGCAGAGCTGCCAGTCTTTAGTAGTAATGACATTTAACGTAATAGGTAGCTGGTAGGTTAAAATGTGCTTTTTATTTGTTGTACATACATTTTATAAAAGAAAGATGTAGTAAGGCCCAGGGTGCAATTTTTCACACCACCCCTCCAGATAGGAAGCTAATTAAAAACAAGGCAAAAAACTGATCATGAATGAATGCATTGGCCATTGTTTAGTGTTATACAGAACTGTACAAAAAAGATCATTAAATTCCATTCATCACTTTGGCTTTAAATTGATGCAAAAGACTTGTGCTTCTGTGCATAAGGTGGAGGCTAAGTAGGAAGGGTGTTAAATCAGTTTGAGAGTCTTGGGGAAGAAAATATTTAGCAAGAGAAATAATAAAGGACAGAATATGATAATATTGCTGTAAGGAGTGTTAGCTCGTTTGTTTTGAATGCAATTCTGAAAGGTCAAGATGGAGGTAATATAAATGTTAATACTAAAATCCAGAGGGTTTGAATTTTTCAGTTCAGGTACTTGGTGTGATTACAATAACCAAATAAATTTTTATTATCTTCAGGTTTAAAAGTCTGTTTAAAAAAGTCTATTGCTATAAATTTTAGAATTAATGACTTAAGAAATTGTAAAACACTGTTTTAAAGTGGAATTTAGACTAGAAGTTTACAATTTAGATTTTGACTGGTTACTAAATTTTTTTTTTAGTGTATTAAACCTCTTTTGAATGTTTCTCCAAGTATTGGCTGCAACAGCTGAACAGACTGTGAGCAAGTGCACTTGGATGCTAATTAACTGATTTGCGTAAAGCTATTTTCTACAGGCAGTGAGAGCATACAATCATTATGGCCATAAAAATTGACTTCTGTTTGTTACACACATTTCTACTGGAGTCATAAAAATTATTCTTGGCTCTCATGTGTGCATGTAGCTACAAACTGCTATTAACACTGCCACTTGCACTTTGTCATAAAATACTAATTGCTTATTGACCAGGTCACAGAATTTGGGCAAAAAGTAGATCTAATACAAATAATGAAGTGTGGAAACCATCCTGCCTCCTCTAACAACACGGAGTGTGGTTCAAACCCTGAAAAGAGAGCCTGTGACCTGGACACGTGTTCCACAAAAGGGTGTGGGTCACAGAGGGGACTGTTAGCACAGTCTGAAACTGCTTCTCCTTGCAGCATCAGGGCAATGCTTGGGGAAACACAGTTTTCCCCAGCCTCAATGTAGCCCTATAGAAGGAACAGCCCTATATTGAACAGGCCTGGCTAGGCATCTGCATTCAAATACCCAAGCAAGCTGGATCCAAATTCCTCCTGCTGAACTTCATCCTGTGTTATTAAGTATTGCTTGTGTTCCTGACTAAGGCCTCAGTGCAAAGGTGCTGAAAACCACAGAGATTTCAAGAGCATGAGAACATGTTAGAAGCTGGATTGCCAGTGAATTAATGCACAGGAGTTCACTTTCTGCTGCATCCTGATCCCACACAAAACCAAGTTGGCCCAAAAGAGGGAAGTGCTTCCCCAGCAATGTAAGTGAAGGTGAAAGGCAAGATGATGGAGAGGAGGAAGGATAAGAGAAAGGAGAGTGAAACTTTCCAAACACTGTCTTTGCAAAGTGTCTGTGCTGCCATGTACCCACATGTGCTTTGCTCTCTGTTGTGCTCAGATGGGCGGCAGATGTGTGGTGACTCGGGTGAAAGTGGCTCTGCTCAAGTCCCTGCGTAGACAGGAGGGTGTCACCATCATATTTTCTGGAAAAGTCCCCTTGCCCAGGATTCTTCTCCTGGGAATCTGAGAAGTCTCAGGGAAAAAAGAAAACAATAATTATCTGATTCTCTTCTCCTGTGTTTTGCTGCTTTGGAATGGGTTTGGACATTGTTTACCCACAGGTGGTTGTTTCATTGGTTTCATATGAATTGTTTTGACTCTATGGCCAATCAGGGTCAAGCTGTGCTGAGACTCTGGAAGGAGTCATGAGTTTTCATCATTATCTTTTAACCTTTTGTAAGTATCCTTTCTGTATTCTTTAGTATAGTTTAGTATAGTATTCTTTAATATAATATAGTATTATTATAAAATAATAAATTAGCTTTCTAAAAACATGGAGTCAGATTTATCATTCCTTCCTCTGTCTGGGAACCCTGCAAATACAAGAGGAGGGCTGGGAAGAAAGATGCAGTCAGAAATCCCTGTTCAAAGCAGCAATGACAGTTTTGCTCATTTGAGAATTGTGGTGAAAACTTATTCTGTCCTGAAATTGGTGTAATGTCTTTCACTCATGTTGGTCCACATTGGAGATGTTCAATATCAAAATGTCATTAGTTTGTCATGATAACAATCTTAGTGCAGCACGTGGGGTCATCAGACTGTCTGAGTGTTTGGCAGGGGAATAAGGCCAGGGTTCTGTTCTATCCCTGGTGCCCTTTGGTTGATGGTGCTCCAGGAGACATCCAACAGATGAGAACACACAAGAGAGCCAATGACAGCCCTGGGGCTGCAGGCTGCAAGGTGTTTTAATGAAAATATCAGCCACTTGGCACAGCTTGGTCCATTTCAGTAAGCAAATAAGGGAGCTTTGAGGTGATTTAATGAGTCAGCTGAGGAAAACTTCACCAATGCCCAAAGATGGCTCTGACTCTCTTAGAGGCAGAGATCTCCCCCAGCTTCAGGGAGGTGATGGAAGGAGAGGAGCTTTTATCTCTTTCATTCTGTTGCTTCTAAAGCACTCCACATTTTGTACAGTTCTTTACTATGGCTGGAGAGGAGGTGATGCTATTTCTGAGTGTCTATCAAGCAATTATTGCCACATTCATCAATGGATTGTACAGCAGCACCTGACCACTGAAAACAAGGAAAAACCACTGTTGCTATGCAGCTCATAACTCTGGTTATGAGCAGTTTCTCAAAGCAATTTGAAAGACTTTGGCAGTAGGAGTATCAAGTGGAAAACAAACAGCTCTGGATTGAATCCCTTCATAAAGGTGCTATTTATTCATGATAACAATCTCATTTCTCACACACAGGCACTGTAGGGGCTGCTTTATTGTCTCTAAGAGGTTAAAAATGAGAGGGATGCAAAAATACTCACTCGCTGTTAAAGATCAAGGCATCAAGTGACATATTTAATGCTGGGGGGTTTTTTTTGGGTAATAAGGTTATCAGTTCAGAAGTTTATAGCTTAAACTCATCCTTTGGTGTCTCCATTTAGTTGCTAGGTCAGGAGAGTGTTAGTGTTTCAGATCTGTCTGTAGTCCAGACAGTGCCATGTCATCTGTACAATGATCCTAAAATCCATGATTTCAAAAATGTATTCTAAAAGTAATATATATTTCAAGGCATGATTGGCATAAGCTGACTTCTATGGGCTGAACATCCTTCTTTTTTTCTTGAAGTTAACAGAGTTGCATTAGGATATGATGAGCACCAGGGAACTCTGATCACTGGGACCAATGGAAGAGACCATGAACACAACTTGGTGAAGTAAGTCTAGATAGTAAGACAAATTGTCTTAGTGATTATGGTGGAGCAGTGGAAATTAATGCCTCTCACACTCCATGTTTTGAAAGATCAGCTAAATTGTTTGAACAGCACATCTTGCCATCCTGCCCAAGGTGCAGGAAGTGGGAAGGCGCAATTCCAGGTCACTCTTCATAGTGTCACAGATAGTAACACACAAGAGCAGATCTTTCCAAGACATCTCATCATCAGAAATCCTGAGAAGCTGGTTTTGCTTCCAAAAAAAAAAAAAAAAAAGGAAGAAATAAGCAGAAATTAATTCCTTTGACTGGAAAGGCCTCATGCCAATAACTCAGAGCTCAGGAGAGATCTTGGCCTCAGGAGGATTTGCTACATGGTTCTTACAATTTTATTTCTGTGTTTCACTGTCCTGTTTGTTTTCCTAAAGTCTAAGTTTTCAGATCAGAATTGTGATTTGAAGGTGCAATTCTCTTTTCTCCTGGTTAATTTTCTGCACCATCTAGAAAGCCTGTTTTTTCAGGCCACTTTTCCATGACAATCCATCCTCTAGTAAGATATCTGTGTTTATTGAGACATTTTTTAACTTCAGGTGAGCACCTAAAGTGCCTTTGAAATTCAGTGTGCCATAGGTTGAACATGATCATAATGATCTGGCAGCTGCTGTTTAAAAAAATTGATTCATTTTCATTTAAGACAGAATTTGCAAAGCCTTGTAGAATTATGTGTATTCAACACAGACACATTTTATTGAAAATTGGATATTTTACTCTTTTAGATAGTTCTGAAAATCTCAGCCTAAATTTTGTTTAGAATTATGTATTTCCTTCAAGGAAATCTCCCCACCACCATTTTTATGGGGAAAATGCTTTTCTCAGAGCTCTGTGGTAGAATTCATCATTGATATTATGTTCTCTCCACCTGCATACAAAGCAGAGATCTTTTTCCTTGCTTTATTTTCCCTCTTCTCTATTTCTCTTTGCAGTGCATTTACCTCATCCACTATTACCATTACTATCCAATCAATACAATGTCCAGTGCCCTGTATAATATAGTTCTAATATTTTTAACCCACAGGCTTTGATTTTGATGTGGACACTTCCACCAGAAGCCTATACCTAATAATTAAAATCTTTGTGTATTTTTTGCACAAGTTCCCTATTTTGCTTTCTGATGCATTCAGGCACTGTGAATTGTTCCCTGAAGCCAAATCTATACTTTTTATTGTTATGTGAATATTCTGCTCATACTAGATATTACACTTTTACTTCCTATTCAATAAATATCTATGACATTCAGCTCAGCAATGAGTATTAGTCTGTCAGAACACTAATTTATGGTGGGACTAGTGTAATATCAAAAGGTTTATGGATCAGAAATGTGTAAATATGAAGTTCAATCAGTGGCTCTTCTGTGAATTAAATTCTAAACAAACATTCCATTCCAAAATCTGTGCATGCATTTTTTTTATCTGTTGTTTGAAACGGATCTGAAATGTCAGGTGATTTATGAGCTTAGGAGACTCTTATTTGACATTTTTCCTTCTGCATTTTGTGACAATATATAAGCCATCAGGTTGTTGAGGATGAGAATACATTTCAGTTACTTCCTTGGGATATAGCTCAATATTAACTTTCTGGTCTGCTGTCTTACTGAACAATGCCTGTTCCTCTGACAGTTCATTTAGATATTGTCATGGTGTTGGAAGCTTTAAAGGGGTTAATGAGGTATTTATTCCATTATTGTTATTGGAAATTACAGTGTCTAGAACACTTACACAAGAAGATTAAAGATAGATGCTTTAGACCACTTTCTATAGTCTGATAGGCCATTATTTTCTGGTTCATAACACAAAATAGTACTTTTCATCAAGGAGCTCATATTCTCTAGATGATTCAAAAATTCACAGACCAAAACCAATGTAAAATATTAAGTTCCTAATACTTTTTAAACCCCAAACAAGTTAGAATGCAAATGTTTTAATCAAACAAGGTGAAAGTGTCACACACATTTCTCTTTTGTGAAGACTAGCAGTGGAAGGGGTGCCTTGACACATTGGAGTAGATCTCCCCTAGCCTGGCTTCTGCTTCTGGCTTAGCAAACATGGCAAACTCTGCTACTGCTGAGAGTTTGAGTTGTTTTGCACAGGATTTGAAACTTTGTTGTTTCTCTGATTTCCAACAGGAAGACATTGAGTCAAGTCTTGCCTTTTTAATGTGGTTCCTTGGGGTGATGAGCAACAATTTCACACTGGAAGGACAGCACTCGCAGTGTGAGTTGTATGATGTGTTTGAGATATTTAGGATCCTGTCCCTGTGTGCCTTTTTATTAGCATGAAAGTTCCTGCTGTACTTTTTCAATCACGAGGGCCAGGAAACCATTTCCCAGCCCTCCAATCTGTTCTGATTGTGCAACATGGTGATGAAGCATCAGAGACCTGCAGGGGTCTTCTTTGTGGTTTAGAATTAATAGAGCCAATCTCTGCAATCTTTCATGCTCACACTATATAAGAAATTATGCAACCAGTTGTTTTATTAAATGACAGATACCTCCTGGTAACTAGATCTGGAGCACATCTAACAGCAGATGAAGAGAGAGATGGCTGGGGAGAAACAGATCTTCATCCATTCAGAAAATCAAAAGCCATATGGAATAGTCTTGAGAAACTTGTTCTGGCTGATCCAACTTGAACTAGTTACCTTTCTTCAGCTGCTTGGCCACGCTTGGACGGGGGTGTTGAACAGGATGATCTCCAGAAGTCCCTTCCAAACTCAACCTGTAACTCTGGGAGGCACCCTTAGAGGCTCCCCTGCCCCTTTGCACCCCTGGGTGCACAGGATTGGCAAGAGACACAGCAGGATGTGCTCTGGGAATCTCTGCTTCTTACAGCTCCTTCCACAGGGCAGCAGCTGTGTGTCTGCCCAGGTCTGTTGAGTAGTGTAAATTCAGGCAACCCTGACCAGGGCAGAGATGATGAGGAGAACTCCATCTTATCAGAAGGCTAATTTATTACTTTATTACACTGTATAATATTAAAGAATACTATACTATACTAGAGAATACAGAAAAGATACTTACTGAATGCTAAAAAGATAATAATGAAAACTTGTGACTCTCTCCAGAGTCCCAACACATCTTGGCCCTAATTGGCCAATGAGTCAAAACAACTCACACCAGAGTCCAATGGAACAATCACCTGTGGGTAAACAATCCCCAAATTCATTCCACATGAGCAAAACACAGGAGAAACAAATGAGATAAGAATTATTTTTCTTTTCTCTGAGGCCTCTCTGCCTTTCAGCTTCCCAGGAATAAAACCCTGGGAGAAGGAATCTTGTTCAGAGAATGTGACACAGTTGAGAAATATGGCCCTTCTGCTGACAGTAGGACTTATTTCCCACACTCATTTGCTGTGAAGGGGTAAGTGTGGTGCTGTTTAATTCCTTTACTCTCTCTCTCTTTGCCTAGGTAAGTTCAAGGGCTGTACTGTCCTGCCCCAGGTGCAGCCCTTCAGTGTCACCTCAGATGTCTCTCACAGGGTCCAGGATTCTTCACACTTAGTTTAGTGTCTTCTCCTTTAAAGCATCCTTCCCTCTTTGCTTCCTCATTTTCCTCCTTGACATTCACCTGTTTTGTCCTCTGGTCAATTACAAGAATCCACCTGTTAGAAAGAAACTTTGGTTCATCAGCATTTAGAAAATGGATTTTTTTCTAGAGGAGGGATTTAGTCAGCATTTAGTTTAGGTGCCAAGCCTTACAGTAATCCTTGAGAAAGGCAATAAGATAACAGGCTGCAAAGCAATATGGTCTAGAGCAGAGATGTGTTGGGAGATATTCATGTAGCAGAAAACAGCTTCATTGTAACAGAAATGAGTTTTATTTTCACACAGCAATACAATGCATAATCTGATAAATTCTCAAAATAACTTTGTCATCCTGGATATTATTTTGGAAAAATAAACAATAACTGAGAAAGTTTCTGCTTATAAACAGAAAAATCCAAACCATTTCTGGATTTGGGTATTGGTTGGGGTGTTGTGGTTATTTTGTTGGGTTTTTTTTCCATTTAAGAAGTGGAGATAGGTTATAAAGAAAAAAAATGTATTTGTAGATGATACACAGCTAGCAATGCCCATTTCTACTGGCCAGCATGCCCATGTGACTATTTCATCTTCCATGGTAACTTAAGCACAAGAAAAAAGCCTTTACAGTTCAGGGCACTGCTGCCTGGCCAGAGGTTTGTAATAATTCATAGACCTTTCACTTTCATTTTTCTAGAGCTGAGGAATCACATTCTGCTATTAAAATGGCTTTGTGAGTTGCCTGGTAGAGTATATATATTCTCTCTGCTCAAAGAGATAAATAGAGCATCGTGGGGAGCAGGGACATCTTAAAAGCAGGTGCTCTAAAGAATCCATATGCCTTGAAAGAGAATATCATTGTGCTCCCCTTCACTCATCGGCTGTTTTTCACAAAGGATCCTTTAAAAGATGTAGGCTAGCAAGAAGCTTTTTTCCTTCTTGGGCAGCAGCCACATGTGTTTGTCCTTTTGTGCAAATTAAGGGCAAGGATTGTGAGTGGGTGGTTGCAAGGTGGGGCACAGTGTGGGGTGCCAGCTGCCAGATCTGTGTGTGAAAGGCTTGAGGATGTCCCAGGCAGCAGCAGGTGGGCAGCTCAGGTGAGGTTGGGATCTACTCAGAGATTCACTGGGGTTGGTTTTAACAGCTTGGTCACAGGGGCAGGAGCTCAAGTACAACCCTGATGTGGAGAGCTGGGCAGAGCTCATGGGATTTTATAGTGCTCCTTCCTTTCCAGAGTCAGAGCCCTACCTAGCATTTTTCTTTTTTATTTTCAGGGTTTATTGATTTCCCTGCTTGACTGACAAAGGCCTGGAGGAGAAAATGAGAGTTTCTGCTGGGAATTTCTTTCTTAATGGTAGACAATGCTTGTCAAAGTTTTCCAGCTATAATGGAAAATGCTTCCATTAAAGCTAACTGGGAGAACTCAGTCTGGGGAGGTTCCTGGGAGGAGGTGATGTGTGTCTGTTGGTTTCCCTGCAATATATGAGCTTTGAATGGTTTGCATGTATTTGATTGCAGCTAATTGAAGACTAGACCCAACTCATGGATCTCAAAAGGAAAGGGAATGTTGTAGACTCAACCAGTAACAGTCAGGATCAGATCATGAAAAATTTAGCTTTTTGATTGAATTTCTAGGCTGCTTCCAGAAAAAAAAAAGTCATGGCTCCCATTCCCCAGTTTAAAACTGTTCTTAAGGTAAAAGAAAAAGCCAAAAGGTAGTACCGTTTCCCTAAGCTGTTTTATTCCTCATGTGAGACATGGGACCAGGTGAAAAAAGATATCAAAAATAATTTTCTTGGTCTTTGTGTCTTCAGACTCCAGTTTCCCCATCAGTGAGCACAGCCTTATATTCTCAGTGCTTCGTAGGGGGTTATATTATGTTGACTTGAACTTTCATACAGATCACAACAGCAAACCTTTTTGCAGAATGGAGACTGTAATTCACCAGTGTCCACAGCATAAGCTGAGATTTGTGCATGCCAATAGCCATGTGTGTTCCCAATAACAGTGTCATGCTCTTCTTGGCATCCTTATAAACCTTCAGACAAGTCTGCAAAAATATCTTTTCATTCAGTATTCTACTTTTCTCTGTTCCTTTTTTTTAAATAAGCCTTAAATCTTGCCCTTGCATTTTACAAATTGATAAGTGTCCTGACATTGAAGAACCTGGGGTAGATTGTATCAACCTTCATTCCTTCCCTTGCAGGTGTAGCCTTGCCAAATGTGACATGCCATTCATAACACAAACAGGATTTTACAATACAGAATACCAGGGTTTTGCTACTGGATAGAAAAGGAAGCTCAATTTTTTAAAAGTGATTTTGGGAGTGGGAGGAAAAAAAAGAAGTGGGTATTTATTAATTTTTGCTCCTAGTAAGAAACCTTTAGTTTCAAATTTATAGAAGGGTCTGTCTTTGGCACACAGTGTCTGTCTCAAGGCAGTGGAGCTGCACTGGTTCCCACAAGCAATGCCTCAGCCCTCCAAGTGACTTTGTGATTATAAATTCTTGCAAAAAGAATGTAGAGTAAATATTGCTCTGTGGGTTGGAAGCTTATGTATAATGTCTGTTTCTCTGTTCTTGTTATCTCGTGTCCATAAGAACAACTCTGATGAAGTCAACATAGTTAGACCAAGTTAAAAATATTTTGAAAGAAAGTCTTGGATTGATTCTTATGTATTAAATTTGTGCAGATGAAATTACCCCACCCTATGTCTTTGCAGTTGTTATAATGTGTACACACACCGCTAGTATTTTAACAAATACTCTAATGCTGATTAATAAATTTTACATACTTGATCACCATAAATCAATGATGTCAAACAATGATGAAATCAATGGTGCCAAACAAGTCTCAGGATGCAGTAAATGAAGGAAAGACCATGAGCAGTTCAGCCTAACAGAAAAATGAATGGTGCTGGTTCCAAAGTCATTTCAATAACATTTGGGTTTGGCATTATTTATGTGGAATGCAGGAGAGGTCTTCAGTCAGACTACACTGCTTGAGTTTTACTGGTGTTCCTGGGGGAAGGACAAGTTCTACAATTTGTCTATATTTTTGGTTTTCTGACTGCATACATATGATTTTAAGTCAACCTTGTCTCTGGATTATCTACTGATTTTTGCATATTGAGCCACTTTGCATATGTAACTGCTACATTGCAGTTGCTAATCAAACTTTGCCAATTAGGATTACTGGAAGAAATCCTCTTGGCTGAAGTAGTTCTGCATCCAAAGATGTGATGGTCAATGCTGAAATCTTGTGACTGGGAATGCTACAGTCTTGGATGTTGGAAAATAGTTTTATTTCCATAACATGCAGAAAAATATGCCACAAAAATATTAATTGTTAATAAAACAATTTTAGCAATGGTTTTGTTAGGATGTAGTGCTCCAAAAAGGATGTAGTGATGTAGAAAAAAATCAGCCCATGATTTTTTCTTTTAGATTAAATAGTACAATTTCTATATTGACCTGTATTTTTCAGACAATACAAGATCCAAATTGTTTTTATTTTTTTTTACTTTTCAGATATTTGGATATGGAACATTTTTTAATAGAGCTCTATACTTGAAACAGATGCATTTTACCAGTGATTACTTTTAATTACTTTGCTCACTTTTTTGGGCATTTTTATTGACTAATAAATATCTGAAAAGGAAGTCTCTGCAGGAGCTGTGTGCAGAAAAGCATTCTTCAAGGCAAGAGTGGGATCAGGCTGAATTTTGTGGTCCCTGTGAAACTATTTGCAGTTTTTACAAAACCTTCACAATTTACACTTGAAGGCATTGTGGCTATTGTGAGTGATGGGTCATGGCCAGTTTTCCATGGCTGGCAGGTCAGGTGTCTCAAGAATTCAGTATTGAGCATTTTGCTTTGAAAGGATCAGCTTAAGAGCAGCCGAGGGTGGTTACTGCTCTGCTCACTGTGTGTCATGGTCATTTGATTGTGAATCTGGAAAGAAATTTACTAATTTCAGTACAATTCCCTGTTCTGTTGTTTACATCACATATTTCACCCCAAACAACCCCTGTGACTTTCACGGAAGAAACAAGACTCTGAAATACTCTGTCATTTCCTTAGAGTTGAGGCCATGGCTGAAGCATGAGCGTGTGATGATGGGAATTTCATGACTGATAACTGTATCATTAAAAGCTCAAAATTAATCACTGAGTATCACTATACTTGAAGTAGTCTTGCTTGTTTAAAAAATTGATTAGACCCATCTTTAGGCAGAATATCTATTGCAAAGGAAAAATGTGGAAGAAAATTGATTTTGATTCCTTGTAACATAAAAAAGTGATGATCATTTCTTTCCCTCCTACCAGTGTGTAATCAAACATGAGCTATAAGATCAGTAACAAAATTATTCTGCTTTGAGCTGCTAACATTCTTCACCCAAACCAGAGTTTATAAGGCAAGCACTCTTGACCTGTTTTCTGTGGTTTGCTAGGTTTTCAAGAAAGAAAGACGAGTCGGAGTGGCTGCACCAAAAGCCCATGGAAAGCAATAAGTGATCTTGATCTGCTCTGTGCAGCACAGAGTCAGCTGTGAACAACTTCAAGGCACCCTTGACTCCAAGCTATGCATGATTTATGGGGGTACCTAACCCTAAGAGCATTGTGGGCAGGCCACTGCAGTGATTAAATCCTATTTGAATGTTTTGTTAGGATAGTTCCTGACAGGACAAAGGGCTCCTTATTCCCTTGTGACAACATCTCACACACAGCCTTCCTTCCTTGGATTTCTCTGTACTAATCACCCCTAAAAACTACATAACAAGTTTCTGAAAGAGCCTGAAGGAGGAGTCCTGAGGCAAATGGTTAATGTCTGATCTCCCAGACATAGGCCTAATTAACTAAATCTTTAAAACATCATGATGGGGATTTTCTGCATGCAGGTATTATCAATTATCCCACGAATTCAAGAGCTGCAATTCACAGTAATTAGCACCACGTGTTCTTTGCATAGGACAGGGCTGTACAAGGGGGAATAGCTGGTGAAATGTGAAATCCCTGAGTTAAATTGTACCTGTGAGTAAATCCATACATTGAGGATCAAAAACAAAGAAGTAAAACACACTCTGTGCCTGCAGGACTAAACCAGCAGATAAATCACACTACCTGTACTCACGTATTTGCACACTTGTGCACGCATTTACATGTGCAGTTTTCCCTCTTGGAGCATGTGGATAATTACCTGTGTTACAAGTCCAGCTTCACAGGTGATGGGGGAAAGTTGGTATGCTTTTATCATCCTAAATTTTAGTTTAACTCAGTCAGAATGAATCCAGGTACTGCTGAAGGCTGCCAGAGCTGGAAATGACAGGTGAGCTGTGCTTGTGTGGTGCTGACAGCTAACACACATCCTCAGCCATGGGACACTGGGCAGCCAAACTGGCTCAATTTTCAGACTTAGGGAGCTTAAAGTGAAATATTTGAGTGTGTGGGTAAGGCACATTAACACTACCTTGATGTCAGTCTGGTTATCAAATTAGCACTGGGCTGCACAAAATGAGAGTTTTGGTGACTGGATTTAGATGGTTACAGGCAGTTGGTGGTGGAGGTTAAACTCTGGGCTCAAACATGAAGATGAGTTATTTAGCATGGGGTTTTCTGATTGTCCAAAAGTGTACCAAGCTTTCTCTTCTTCACATCTCCTGTTCAATTGTTAGATATTGTTGTGGTTTGGAATGGGAGGAAATCTAGAGAAATGATGCAAGAAAAATTTAAAAAAATTAAATTTAAAAAAAATTGAAAAATATTTTTTTTGAACTGAAAACCACAACAGATACACTGAAAATGAGACCTGGATACTGATTTTCCAATGTTGATGACCAAAGTGATCATTCCTGTGCATCACCTGTACAACAGGGGTAGGAAACAAATTAGTACTTCTTGTAACTATCATCATGCAAAAATAAGAAAGGTGGACCATTTTAAAAGCACAAGATATACAAAGCCTGCACACCCAGCAATAAAATTATATAGAAGTTTCCATGAGAAATTTCATGTCTGATTTTATGTGGGAGGGTCATGAGCAGACTAGTTCTGGTTCTGGGACTGACTTATTTATCTCAGATCTTGTTTTGGCCCTTTTCCTTCTTACTCTGTGTGAAGGCACTTGTTCTAATACAGATGGGATGGTAATTTTAGCTCATCTTAAAAGGTTTCTGAAGCTTTGTGTTATAAATTATTTGTGATGTGACTGTAGATAGGGTTTGGTTTGGGGGAAAATCCTTATCACCTGCTGTGGTGGTGTTGCTCTTGCAAGCTGGAATTGTTGGTTCTAAATTATTCACCCAGTAGAATATTAAGTAAGGAGTCCACACACACACACAAAAAGCAAAAAAAAAAAAAAAAGGCAAAACCCACTACATGATATTAAAGAATTGACAGCACAAAGTGGTCAATCTGCATGGACAACTGCCCTGCAGAAGTTTGGGTGATCACATGGTTGTCAGTTTTGCTATCCAGAAGCATCTATCTCTGGCAGGCTTAGCACAGCCTCAAGCTGCACCATGCAGCCCTTTTGAATGATGTCTTATTATTGACCTGAACTGATTATTCAGACATTCTTGCTATGCTTAAACTCCAAGACCTAGCATCACTGGGCAGGCAGTGTTTTAAATCTTAACAGGTGGAGCAGTTTAGACCACAAAAAAAAGCCACTTTTTGAAATCTGTTCTCTAGAAACCTCCACAAATTTATGATTGAATGAATCTGTTTTCCCATCTGACCCTCTTCTTTATCTTAGCATCCATGACATTTGAATTGCACCCCTGATGCAAATGTTACCCAGAACCTGTAACTTGGCTAGGATTTTGCTAGAAGTGAAGTCAGCCAATTGTTCTTACATTTGAGTTAGTATGTTAGTTTTCAGAGTTTGGCTTGTGCCAGTTCTGGAAATGACTAAAGTAAGAAATCTTTCCCTTGTGGCAGATCCTAAAGACACTATCCACTGCCTGGGATTAGATCCTTGTTGCTCTATGGACCATTACAATAGAGAGAAGGCTCAAGTACTAAAAATCAGAAATGTGTTTAGATAGTGTTTTGGATGGGGTACTTAGAGATTTTTCTTTCATTTTCTCTTGCTCTTTCTTTCTGTGCTTTGTTTTGTTGTTTCTTTTAAAAAGGCAGAAACATGCACTGAGATATACACACATTTGCTCACATGAAATCACAGGTGAACAGCACAATGCTGACAGAAATCTGTCTCTTGAGACACATATATTAAAAATTTTGCTGGTGTTTTCCTTCAATGTGTTTTTCTTTGTTGTTTTGCTCTACAAAGTAAGGGGGAGGGAGGGAAGAGGGTTTTTTTTTGTATTTGTTTTTTTCCCTTAAATCTGCTTGGCCTATTTCTGGTGTTTATTTCTGTGAATACAGATATGATCAGCATATCCCTAATAAACCCGTTAGCTCTCCTTATGTGCAATTTTAGCTCCTTGCACCCTGTTAACACAGGCTCTTAGTGCAGCTGCTGAGTTTTAAAATCATCTCGGAGTGCTTCACTGGACTGAAGAAATAATTAATTGAAGGCTCTCAGCACGTGCTAAGTAGCTCGGTTGAGTCTGAAGATCTGAACAATTGCTTTGTTTTTTCCTTTCCTTATCACCATTAGCCATTTTCAGTGGATAGAGATACAAAATAACTAGCCTTTACAGTGAGCCATTAAACTGTCATTTGGGCAACTGTGCATGAAGAGGCATCAGATAACGGTCAGTGCTGGAGTAGAACAGGGTTTGTGAATCATAGCTGTCTCCACTGTACTTAAATCACATTCACCACTGGAGCAGTCAAGGGTTTCATTAAAGGGAGAAGCATTCATCTAGAGAAATATATCCAAAAAATGAGAGTAAATAAAAGCCTTACATTTTTTTCTCTATTTCTCTTCATGTTTTATTTACCACAGTGGGGGCTTAACAAGGTAGCAAATGTAAAGAGCAGGGAGATAACCATGCAGAAGAGAATTCTGAAAATAAACATGGTGACATTTTAAAAGAGATGTTCCACACTGGGGCAGATTTAGTTGGGTTTTTTTTTTAATTTTCACAGCACTTAGGGGGATAGCTGTGAATATATTTCAATGAGAAAAGTGTAAAAAGGATTTACAAGAAAAAAAATCTTCCTCTGCATAGATGTACATCCGGAAAGAGAAAATAATATCTGTTGAGGAATAAGCTTCCTCCTTTGCCACTTACAAAGTGGGCAGAATAAAAAAGAGACCCTTTCATATTATCGGTGTTGATTAATTATGTGCTAATTGCTGCATGCACAAGGATTGCAGTCCTTGCTCCCTAAGAGCTTGCAGTTCAAGTAATGAAGGTCTCTGGAAGTGAACAAGACCCAGAAGGCACTGAGGGGGCTTGGGGAGAGGGGAAGGGGCAAAGGGCCAGGAGGCTACAACAGCATGAGCATGTGGCTCCTCCATCGTCTCTCTGATACTGACAGTCTGAATCCTTTAATAATGTACAAAAAAAGGGGGAGGAAGGGGTTGAAATGGGTTTCACATGCAGAGGATGAGGGGCAAAGAGCCTGGGTCTGCTTTATATGATGGTGAAAGCACAAAAAGCCTGGGGTAAGGAGTAAAGCAGAAATGGCTGTGCAGAGTGCAGGATCCAGTCCTGCCTGAAACCTGCCTGCAGAATGCAAGTGTGTTCACTCATCTGCCTCCTTCCTTCTGCATTTCCTTGGCAAGGTTGTTTTGGTTGTCCCCCAGCAAACAGCACCTTCCACCCCTGGGAACAGGCACAGACTCCCCAGAGGGAAATCCATGAGCCAGTATTCCTTTGGTGCAAAAATGCAGCTCCTGCTAAGAAATGACAGGCTGAAACTTCCCTTGCTGCTGCCAGAAGAGAGGAGGGAATTAATCCATCCAGTGCCTCCTCCTCAGAGCTGTTGGCCCAGCAGCATTGGCCAAATTTTGCTCTTTTCTAGTTTGAACCAGACATCAAGTGCCCCTTGTCTGCTTGACAGCGTAAGGATCTTTTCTCTCTGCAGCAGCCTGTCATTTCAGCTCCTCAGGGAACCCAGGCCAGCCACCACTGCTCTGCCCGGGCAGGGAAGGTGCTCTGCAGCTCCTCCCTCCTTGTGCAAGCACAACAGGCAGCAAGATTTATTCTTCAGGCCTCACATTCAGCCCTCTCTAATCTAATTACCAGATGCTGGGCTTTCTACAGCCGTTTCTTAAGTACCTATAAAATGAAGGCCAGAAATCATCTCCTCCAAGCCACTTGGACCACAGATTCTTTGTTGCTGTGTGCTGTGCACATCCAGTGGTGTGAGACAGCTGAAAATGATGCTGACTTCAAGGTGGCAGGGCTTCACTTGGCTTTGCATGCCTTTGACTGAGACAAACTCACATGAAAGGCCTGACTCTGGTTTAGTGGCATCTCAGTCACTTTGGGGCCTGGCTCTCCAAGCTCCATGAACCTACGAGTTTGGGGTCTAATTTATCACTGTAGAACAACTATAAATACTGAACCCTTGGGATTTGCAAAAATAATTTTGTTCAAATCTGAATGTTACTTTTATTACTTATTCTGCTTCTGCATGCCAGCCTTGGTGTTCAACAAATAAACTACATGCCCATCTTCAAAAGCTTTGCACTGTCACCATGGTATTTTCTGAAAAAACCTTCACCAGGATTTCTTCTCCTGGGAAGCTGGGAAGCTTCAGCTTCTCCATGTTTTGCTGCTCTGGAATGTGGCCTGGAGATTGTTTATCCAAACATGTGCATTGTTTTTAATGAAAGACCAATCATGGTCCAGCTGTGTCGGACTCTGAGGAGTCAGTCACAGGTTTTTATTATTCATTCTTGTGAAGCCTTCTGATGTCTCCTTGCTCTATTTCTTTAGTATAGTTTTAGTGTAGCATAATATGATATTATTAATATAATACATAATATAATGTAATATAATATAATATAATATAATATAATATAATATAATATAATATAATATAATATAATATAATATAATATAATATAATATAATATAATATAATATAATATATAATATAATATAATATAATATAATATAATATAATATATTATAATGTAATATAATATAATATAATATAATATAATATAATATAATATAATATAATATAATATAATATAATATAATATAATATAATATAATATAATATAATATAATATAATAAATATAATATAATAATCAGCCTTCTGAGAACTTAGAGCCAGGTTCTCATCTCTCACATCATCCTGGGCACCTCACAAGCACCACACTGCACTGTGAGCACAGCCATGGGCCTGGCTTCCCCTCCCCGTGGGCAGTGGGACACTCCTCTTATTGCATCCTCTGCTGAGCACATCTCTGCTCGTGCTGTGTTTATCATCAGCTTGTGGGATGATCACTGTGCTCAGGAAGAAGCTGCAGACATGCTCAGGTTGGAGGAAATCCTGGTGAAGGTTCTGGTCCTGCTGCAGACCTGTTGCACAGGAGTTTGTCAACAAAGCCTGGCTGAAAAGTGGACAATGGTGCGAATGTGCTCACAGACAAACTTACAGAATCTGGGTCTGGTGTTGGTAAGGGCAGATGCCACAATCATGGCATTCTTTGAGGTGGAAAACCCCATGTCTGGGGTGGTAAAAGAATAAGGCAATAGAATCAAGCTCAGGAGTAAAAGCAGGGAGGCTTCCTCTGAGGTGTAATTTTTCATTTAAACAAAAGAAAAAAAAAAAAAAAAAAAAAAACTCTGAGTTCTATTTCTACTTAAGAAGTAAGGGCACTCAAGGATAGGGTTTCTTAAAATTTAATGATGGGGGCAATGTAAGCAGCAGTCTGATCAGGAAAAATTTGTGCTGTACTTGGAGCTGAAACTCCCTGAAACTGAGGACAAAAGCCCCGTGGCCATGAGCTGAGCCAGAAATTTTGCCCAGGAACGAAGATTTCTTCTTGCCTCATCTTCTTGCAACAAATATTTTCAGGTAGCGTGTTTCTTTCTGTTCCAGTGCACAGCCCTAATTCTAGTCTGCAGCATTTCAGGACTCTAACATTGTAAAATGTGGGTTCAAACACAATCTTTTTCCATAGGAATGTGTTAAACAGGCCATGAAAAGCCAGCATGATCAAAAGATGTTCTACAAACTATTGATATTTCACTGCTTCTTACCTTGAGCTTCTCCAGTAATTCACCATATCAGAAATACAATATTTGTAAGTTCTTTTTCATAAAGGTCTTTATGGGTTTGGAAATTTAAACACCGCGAAGCTGAAGTTGAATTGGAAACCAAAAGTCTCTAAGCTTGTACATCTTAGGAAAAAAATTCAATTAAGTGGGATTTTAGCCGTTTCAATAAAATTGGACTCTCCCTTTTCAAGATAAGGGTCCTATAGAGCTGCAGCAACCTTTATGTGGCAGGAATATCCACTTCTACTAAATGTATAATCCTAGCTCAGGATACAATACACACAACAGGAAATCAATGTATAGTAGAATCAATTTGAAAATATAAAATAAACTAATATATGAGTGGAAAATTGACTTCCTATGGATTAAAAGCAGCACAAATGGTAGAAAAATCTGGCTTTTTAACAGGAGGAGGTGGGTGGTAATAATAATGCAACTGATTAACTAGCTGGACTCAAGCTGCTGTGTGTGCACATAGATTTTTTTTCCTTTAGTAAAAGGATTCAAAGAGGAAATAATTTATTGCTGCACTTTGCTCAGTGTTTGTCATTGAAAGGATGCCAAGTGTGTACAGCACCATGAGAAAAGGGGAAAAGTAAAAGATACAGAATGCATTATTTAAAATATCAGCACCATAAACAGTGTAGGATTACTGCAAGAATCCCATTATAGCTGTAGGAACATAGAAGTGTTTCCATTATGATTATCATGGAGGAGTTTATAACTCAGCCACTAAGATTTTAATTTTTTTTAAAGGGAATTTAATGTTTGCATAATGTGCTCTACTGACAGTCTGGAAACTGGATGTCTCTTATTTGCTGTCAGAACAGATCCAAGCAGACATATGGGGGAATCTGCCCCCAGGTTACCCAGTGCCATCCTCAGCACTGCCACCAGCAGGTCCTTCAATTCCTGGTTCTTCAGGCCATTTTCAGCCATTGGTACCTCCTTGGTGATTGCTCTCAGGGAGAATGAAGTAGGGACAAAATAGATTGAGAGTAAATTTTTTTAAAATTTATTTCTCATCTCTCAAGTAGGATTAGTGAGAAACATCAAGCAGAGATGGAGGAGAGAGAGAAACAGATTATTATCACAGGACCAACCCATTGGGATGTAACTTCATGAGTTAAACTCAATAATGTATGCACATGGAGCTATGCACCGATTTCAGGATCTAACTCAAAGAGTGTGCTTGTGCAGGTGAAGTCACAGACCCCACAGACTACTGAGCTCTTGTGGACTAAATGCAGTTGTGTTGTGAGTAGATTTTTTCTTTCATCTTTGTGTGTGTAAAATCTGCTGTGCATGGAGTGGAGGGGTGTTATTTTAGATTAATATCATGATATTATTTAACTAGAATTCATTCCTCTCCACAGTTTGTCTCTTTTGACCTAAATTCAGTGTGCTGAGATCCATGGAAAATGATGGAGAGTGCATGAGTCTTGCCATCCAGAAGGGGTGTTACTGGGTGAGAGCACTTTAGGATGTTAGAATGCTTATTCTTTAGTGCTAGATTTATTCTGTTCCCTACACCTCGTGTGACAAACAACTCCTCTTTTAAACGGGTCCTGGCATAAAGAAGAAAGTAGTCCAGGTTGTTTTGTTTGTAGGACTGTAACATAAACATCTGCAGCTGTCAATGCTCAGGGAAGGGCCTGGCAATCTGTATTTGCTGCAACTGGCACATCATTCTGTACTCAGTAATTCCCCTGCACTTTTCACTTTGCTTTATAAGGGTGGAGGAATCTCTGAAAAAAATGCATACCTACAGAATATATATGTTTTTAACAAAACCTAAATCTGCTAAACCTTCCAATTGAGAAGTGATGAAAACCCAGCTTGGTATCTTAAACAAGTCAGATAACCAAAAAAACTGTAGGGACTTTTAACACCTTATTAGCTGCATTAAGAATTGTTACTGCAATTGATGTTACCAGGATCTGTGATGTATTCATGTAATGAACTGCTTTTCAGCCATCCTGAGATGTCTCATATGTCAGTCTGGAGGCTGTGATCCTCCAAACAGATAGGAGTAATGAAGGTGTGTCTAGCACTAACTGAGCATGGAGTGCATTTAAAAAATGAAAACAATAATCATGCTAAATAGGACTGTTGCTGGAAGCCATTAGTATCTATCAGATGAGCTGTGGAGGCATTGACAGAAATAGTTTAATATATTGTCAGGGGTGGTTTTTAAAGTGTTTCAACCCTCTGGTGTCTGAGACACTCCGGGAAGCTGGCTGAGCATTTTATCATTCTCAGGAGGTCCAGTCCTTTCTCAGGGACGGCAAAGTTTAGGATATGGAAATGCCACCCAAGTAACTCTGAATGGTCTGAGGACTTTGTTGTTCCAGCTCTCGGGAGCTGAGCAGATCTTCCACATCCTCTGTGCACGCCCTGCACTGGCCCTGCTGTCCTGTGCCCGTGTGCTTGGGGTGACAGCTCTGCTTGAGTGCTTCAGATAAAGGGGGAGAAGAGCAGGGAAAACATGGAAACAGCACTGCAGGGAAAGCTGGGAGATGCTCTTCAGTGCTGAGGACAGCTCCAGCAGCACCGAGACCTTCCTGCTCCCTTCAGAGCAGTGACAATTTATGCCTAAACTCTCCCTGGTTTTTCATAAGAGATGGCTAATTAAATTTATTATCAACAACAAGCTATGTTAAAGAACATACACTTCATTGTTGCAAGGAAGGTTTGTGGTGGGAATTTATTTTATAGGCACCCTGCTAAAATTCACTATTTCAAGTGTTGATACTGAGCTGGAATGAATGTTTTGAAGAGGCACATACATCCAAGGAAGCCTTCCAACCACGAATATTAATAAAGTCTGAGCTGGGATCCTGTCTGACAGATGACCAGCTCCATGCCATCCATTGCACTGCAACATGTTCTTGAGCCTCAATTTGTCAGCAATAAAAGTCAGCTTGCCTAAACCTTCTGTTAGGATAAGCTGCAGCATTGTATGCATGAGGCATATGATAGTGCAGCCCCTGAATACCACAGAGTTACACTGTGGGTGAGTTTCGGTGTGTGGCTCCCCTGCTCCTTCCCACCCATCAAATGACTCTCCAAAAGCACCTGGTGCAGTGTGTATGGACCCTGCTCTGTGTCAGATGGTGAAAATGTTGCAGGCCATGCTGCTTCTGCCTGAAAGGAGGCTGTAATGAGGTGGAGGTTGCTCTCTTCTCCCAGGTAACAAGGGATAGAACAAAAGGAAATGGCCTTAGGATGCACCAGAGAAGGTTTAAATTATATATCATCAGGAAAGATTTGTTCGTGGAAAGGGTGGTCAAGCAGTGAAACTGGGGAAGTGGTGGAATTGCTGTCCCTGGAAGCATTAAAAAAACCATGTAAATGTGGTACCTGGGAACATGGCTCAGTGGAGGACCTGGCAGTGCTGGGTTAACTGTTGGATTCAACAATCTTAGAGGTCTTTTCCAACCTAAATGATTCCCTGATTCCTATATTCCAGACATTGTGATGGTGGTAGAGACAAGATATTGGCAAGGAGATGGATAATTGACAGTAGAGTGTCCTTCAGTGTTTAATCATCACAGCCCAAGTGGTGCAGTAACTGCTTTAATGGCAAATAGACCAACAACTTTCTGGCCTTAAATATGGCAGGGGGATGTTCCCTGGTCACTGGTGTGAATGCCAGTGTCTGGAGGAACAGGGACAATTCCCCATTGAGGAAATCTTGGATCAGATCAACAGCTTCCAGAGAGGGTTAATGGAAGGATAGCTAGAATAAAAAACCATCACATTCATTTTAAGTGTTAGCCCATTACACCTGCATTATATTTAAATGGTTAAATACACAGGGATTATGAATATGCAGTGATTTTAGGGTGTTGTGCCAGGAATTAAATATGAATGTAAATAAAATATTGTTTGGCTCATAGGAGTCTCTGAACAGTGTCTGTTGGGACCAGCTGACCAGAAGCCCTTAAAGAGTATTTTAAAACTCAGTCCAATCCAGAAGCTGGGTTGAATGCATTGTGGAAGTGTTTCTGAAGGGAAAGCATTATGCAGATTGGCTCTCAAATGAGTGGGAACAGAAGAATGTTACTACTATATTTATTCCTGCCTTTATATGATTGTACACTAATGTATACACATTATTAGTATTTATTTGTATTGCAGTAGCCAATAGCTACTTCTGCTCTACATTTCTATTTTGCCAGCCACAGTATAAACCTATAATTAAAAAAAATCCTGCTTTATAGAGTTTATATGGTCTCAGCAGATGATTTGTAAATATATTGTTGCTATCAGTTCTTTCTAGTTCTGCAGTATGGCTATAAGCACTTATGGAAATGTCTGTGAAGTAAAGAAATAAGTCTTAGTACAAGTTGGCATTCATCCATGAAGATTTAGATACCTAATTTATAAACATTTAGTAAATATGAATTAATCTTGACATGCTGGATTTTGTGCTGAATTAAATAATCATACTTACAGTCTATAATGCACTTGGACAATAGGTAAATTAGTCCTTCATTAAAAAATCATGAAGGAAAATGCATAATCTGCAGCAATACCCAGAGGAAAAATTACAGTTATTTGAAATAAAACCACTATTGTTAGCAAATTTGTGGAGGTTGATTTCTAGTTTGGCTTCTGGGTTTTTGTTGTTGTTGGGTTTTTTTAAATGGTGTTATAGATCTTCCTGTGTATTGCCTCTATCATGAGACTTCCAGTTGAGAGTATTAACTAAATACCCAAGGTTTAATTGGAAATCTGAAGCAGAAAAACTGTAAATCTCCTTTCAGTCATTTGTCTCTGCACTGCCTGCTTCTCAGCGGCAGACAAAACAGTATGTGCTTTTACATCTGATTAATGCAAACCAAAGCTGTGATTAAAACATCCTTGAATTCTTCTGTCATACAGCACAATTTAAAATTGTGAATTATCCTTCAAAACAGCACAAGTGGTGCAATTGCACATTAGCATAACAGCAAACCTTATTTACACAAGCACAAATGTTGTGTAAATTGGCCTTTAAGTGGGTTTTAAATGGCAATCACTTGGTAGGTGTTTTCAGAACTGCTAAATAAAAAAAAATAGCTATAGTGCAATATTTTACAAATGAATACTTTTAATGGGCCTATTTTCAATTGAATTGACTATGAGAACAATGAAGGCAGAAAATGACAACAGTTATTTAATCTGGGATGCAATATAAATACTGGAACATTTTTAAATTGTTCAGCATCTTGTAGCAGAAAGTATTTGTGAAAGTCAAGTGGTTATTAAGCTTATGAACTCCTTGCTTTGCCTTTCTATCAAGTGCAGCCATAAGCTTGGGGACATACACAGATAAGGGGCAAGAGAAATTCAGACCAAGAGTGTCTGGTTTGGGGATTTTCACAAGGCAGGCACAGAATTGATTATTGCTCCTCATGGTGAGAAATTGCTCTCAATAGCTTCAGGGAGAAAGGGCTCCAAATCAGAAATAATCCCCAAAATCCCAGTGGAAATTGTCAGCAACCGGGGCACAGGTCTGTGGATGGGACCCACCCAAGGGTACTGAAGGAGCTGGTGGAAGCTCCTGAGCCTCTGAGCTGGCAGAGCCTCTCTCCATCATTTACCAGCAGTCCAGGCTCACGGCGGAGGTTCTGGGTGACTGCAAGTCAGGAAGGGGTGATGCCGTTTACCAGAAGGGCCAGAGGAAGGATCAGGGCAGTGGTTGTCCCTCTGTGCTCAGCACTGGTGAGGCCACACCTCAAAAACCTCATTCAGTGTTGGGTGCCTCACAAAAAGAAGGAATTGAGGGGGTGGAGTGAGTCCAGAGGAGGTCACAGAGCTGGGAAAGGGTCTGGAGCACACGTCTGAAGAGAGGGAGCTGAGCTCAGTCTGGATAAAAGGAGGCTCAAGGGGGATCTTCTTGTTCTTTACAACCCCTGACAGGAGGAGCCAGTGGGGGTTGGTCTCTTCTTTCATGTGACAAGTGATAGGATGATGGGAGCATCCTCAAGTTGTACCAGGGGAGGTTTAGATTGGATATTAGGAAAAAATTATTCACTGAAGGAATGTGAAGTGAAAAGCATTGGAACTAACTGCCCAAGGATGTGGGGGAGTCAGCATTCCTGAAGGGACTTAAAAGATGTGTTGATATTGCACTTGGTATGTGTGTGCCTCTTGGATTTGCCTCTTGGATGTTCCCCCTGGGTCAGAATGGGACTCAGCTGACTCAAAACTGACATCTGGCTTTTCCCCCTGATTTTGAACCAAATTCTGTAAGTAACTGGTGATTAGCTATGTCTGTGTTGAAGTGTGCTCCTTCATGGGCTGAATTCCACAAAAAAGAGCATGGGCAAGCAGCTCAGGATGGAGAGCTCTGTGTGTGGGACAGGGCTCAGCACTGGATGCAGTCCTGTCATACCTGAAACAGAAAATTGAAATTGGATCCATTTGAATTCAGACAGTTAAGGAAATCTTCTGAAGCTGCTGTCAAATGCCTGGTATCAAATGCAAGGTGTAAGATGACGAAACAAGAATATTTTAACAGAGGACATGTCATTTGCTCTTCTTTTTCAAACAGCAATTATTCTGCCTTTGTACTCTGGATCAGCCATTGGAATTACACAAGCCTAAAACTTGTGTGAAATCAGAAACACAATTGACTAAGGCTTCATTGTCAGCACCACATGAGCAGGCAGCTCACAATCAGCCCTGGTGTATAAAGCCTGTTTACCAGAGTGATGTTTAGAGGTTTTATGCTGTGTATTCAAGCTAATATTTCAACTGATTCTAATCTGCTTGGATTCATATCCCCAGTGGTTTCTCACAGATGAAGGATTTGAATGAATTAGGCACCAAGCAGTCCCTGATAAGATTTGGTTATTTTTGTCCTATGTTTGGCATTATGCCTCCTTTTTTTTTGTAACATGCTTTTATACTCACTAGTCTCTATTTTTAAGTTTTATTTACAATTTTTGCTTTCTCTTCTGTTTCTCCCTTAGTGACATCAAGACTTGCACTAATAATTAATTAGATTATTTTACTCCTGGGACATAGGTACATGCAAATTTCTGATGCAGCGGCTTCAGGCTCACTGTCCTCCAGCTGATCAGTTCTCCCTCTGCTCCAAGAAGTTTTCACACGGGATACCAGTGCCCCTGAAATATTTCAGTGCAAGCGAACCATCACAGACCACCTTTATTCTACCTGTGCTCTTGTGGCTGTAATACTCATTTGTCCTTCATTATCCCCTCCCTAATGTGCTGCTTGATGATCATTTTGTGCCTGGGAAAGCAAGGGGGACTCTGGGGAGTCACCTGGTTGGAACTCGCAGAAAGAGAAATGAGGACACAAAAGCACCGACACACCTAAGACAGTATTGCCCTAAACTACCAAGGAAATGCAGGAGAAAGGAAGAACCCAAAGTATTTTCTTGTTCTACATGGAATTTTGTTTTGAAATGTAGGTGGCTTGAACTTTCAGCTGCCCTCCCTGACTTGCAGGCCAAACAGAGCAGATCCCTTTGGTTTAGGGTTTTCAGTGCCTGCACGGACACATGGCAAACCCTACCCAGATGCCATGCAAGCATAGCCTCCAGGCAAGGAAAGGGGATCCTCCCTGAGGCATATCAAAGTCAGGCAGATCCTATAGTCTTTATAACCTGTCATAAATAACTGTGCCTCATGAAATCCTTTAGATTCCTTTCTCTCCTTTTCCCACTTGAGGGCTTTTCCCAAATCTCAGAGCTCTGATGCTAAATTTCTTCTCATTTTCAGTCTAAATTTACAGCCAATTTGAATTTTATCATTTGAATATTATTTATTCATGTGCATTTGCTGTTGTGCCAACTTCACCCTTTTGCCTAAAGAGATTTTCTACCTGCTGGAGAAGATGCTCCTTTGATATATTTGTAGGGAGAACTATATCACATAGCTGTCTTCATTTTGCTAGGCTAAGCAAAGCTCTCTTAAAAAGAAAGGCTTCCATTTCTCAAGACACCTTCATAACTTTTCTCTGCCTCAGTTCAGTGTGAACTTTTCTTTCCTGGATGTGATTTCAGAAATAACATTCCTTGCTTAAATGTTAAGTCTGGTATTGGGTTGATACATACAATATTTTTTTAGTTCATCTTAAAAATATATTGTCTGATGCAGTCTAGTGCAGTGAAAAGACAGATTGCAATGTTGGATATGGACACTCCAAGCTGTCTTCTCAGTCTTTTTTCAGCCCCCTTTTGGAGCTGTCTTGAAAAGAATAAAAAAATTGGGCTCCCAAAGCCAAAGCAAAAATTTTATGTCACTCCCTTTATCAAGAATGAACTTCAGTCTGTTCTTCTGCTGTCCAAAACATCACCCAGAGACCTGCCAAGAATCCTCAGCACAATACCAGCAAGCTGACCAAGCCCCATGTTTTTTTAAAAGGAAGGTTAATTCTATTGCTAACAACAATCATAATAATAACAGCAGTAATAGATCCTTGAAAGACGAAATACAATCCAATTTTCTCCATTTTTAAACTGTCTTTCCTCAGTGAAATCTTTTCTTCCAAGCTCACCCCAGTGGAAAGATCATGAGTTCAGTCTTCCAGCAAAGCAGCTCATCCACACTTAAGCTCACGTAGACAGCAATCTCACTTTACAACTGAGGTTAATCGGTCATGGCTGATGAGCTTTGTTTAATGAAAGACCATTTATATAGTGCCCTTTGGATAAAGGCTCTACGTTTTAGCATTCAAGAGAAGGTAAGTGGAGGAAATAAAGAGACATGAGAGGGGTTAATACCAAAGGGTTTGTTTTTCTGCTGCTCTTTTCCCAAATAAATACTGTAAAATAAAGATTTGCTTCTGGAGGATTTATTATTACTATATTCCCTTAATGTGTTTACTTCCTCAGACCCCAAGTGTGAAAAGGGTCTTCCGTGCACTGCCCAGAACTTGCAGCTGTCTGCATTTAATCTGAGCAGCAGTGGCTGCTGGAGATGAACATATTAAAAATTAACTGTCTGGGTTGTACATCTTCAATCTGAACCCATCTCTAAAATTTCCAGTGTTGTTCCACTGTTTTATCCTCTGAAATAATGTAAGGTCAGAGTGTTAATCACTCTTTTTTACTATGTTGCTAATGCAGCTTTTAAATTTCAGCCCTGTTTGGGTTTTTTTTTTCCTGTTATGCTGAAAGCAATATAAAAATAATTAAAAAGAAACTTTGCTTCCACTGTTCTGCACCGGTACCCAGCGTTACCTGGCAGACCTTTAAAGTGTCGATTCTGCATGACTAATTGATTGCTTCATCTGGGGTTAATTAATTAATTAGTAGCAGAGCTGCATTAAAGATTGGAGGCATTCAGAACTCCCATAATGGACGGGAGCTTTATTAGTACATAAAACGAGTGTTTAAAATCCACACAGCAACTAATATGCTCTTGAGGCTTTCATTAAACAAACCTATAAAATTACTTGCTTCATTATGTATTTTAGTTACTTTCTTCACATTGTACGGTATCTCTTCACCTTTTTCTTTTGCCAGCCAGTTTTAAGTGCCTATTTGAAATCAATTTCTCTAATAATGGGCTTAATGAGCTCATCAATTAAGGCTGCCATAATGGAATGTAACTGTGTGGTTTCAGTTATCAGTTAAACTCTGGAACTAATTTCCATGCTTCATCTATCAAAAATGATTGGCTAATATTGTTTAGCTTCTGCTTTAGGATGATAGGGAGACCTCGGGCCCTTCTTCACTAATGTCCGAAGGGCTGAATTTCTTCTTGGAGAAGCAGAAAGGGAGGGAGGTGAGCAGGGACGGAAGGAACAATGAATGGAGAGATTTGGGCCTCTATCTGGATCTGGAGAAAGTGTGATCCTGTATTTCAATGCCAGCATGGTAATTAGTAGTAATGGATTACATTTTCAGACGTATTAGATAAAATGATCGTTCCACATGAAAAATCCCATTATGAGTTTCTTACCTCTCGCTCCCTCTGTCTCTCTCCTGCTTTTACTCTCTCTCTCCATTTTAATAACCACTGCCCTTTTCTGTGACCCCTTTAAATAATGGCATAAATGGTCAATAGACCTAAACATATAAATATTTCCTTAAAACAATGCCCTTACATTCATTGCAGCCAAACCTGAATGTTGGGAAGTGCTTTCTCTACACCGGAAAGAATAAATATCAAACATGAACATCTATCAAGCCAAGAAAATCCCCACAATAAATAGAGTGTAAAAATTTTCTTTTTAGGAAATATTGTTAAAAAGCAGAAAAAAACCGGAAAATCACAGTTTTTAATTCCTGTCTGTTTAATTTATGAATACTAGGAATATTTATCTGTTCTTGCTATTAAGATTAGATGTGTCCAGGCAAGCACATTATATAATTTCTAGCTGCTGGTGGGATTTTACTGATTTTATTACAGAATCAAAACTTTCCAGGTTAACAGTAACAAAATTTTGGCTCACAACCCAGATGTTGACTGAAATCTTAAAAACTCCTTAGCTGTCAGAAAGGTTGTGTGAACTCTGTTGTGGCTGTATTTACTTCTCTTACAACAGAGTCTGTGCTCTTCTAGGCATTGTCCATGTGTTTGTAAGGGACGAAGGAAGAAGATACTTTAGAGGGAGAATGGCAGGCTGGAGGGAAACAGTAGGGATTTTTTTTACTATAGGCCCTTTAGATTCAATGTAATGGGCTACTTTTCAAGTAAGTGACTTGAAACCAATGGCACTGTGTAAGGGAGAAGATTGCATTTAGGTGTCTGAACCTGGCTGCTACTTTTATTTTTGAGACATGAAAATTCTGTGTTAGTGGATTATTACCCAGTAAAACTCAAAACTGGGAAAGTGTATAAGTACCAAAAATGGCACCCCAGAAGCAGTCCAGCTGAGAATTATTCCTCAAGCTTTGTTTTAGAGAGCCCAGGAGGAAAGATGACTTCCAGCAGGTTATCAGCTGGAGCAAACCAAAGGAGGTCTTTGAAGGTACAGGAGGATTTAATGAAGATTTCCTTCTTTAAGGGAGTGATTGGTATCTGGCTGTTGCTCTGAGAATCATTTTGTAATTGATTGTGCATTAATTTTCTGGCTGTGATCTTGCACCAGCACTTACAGTTGATTTGTGTGAACTGAGTGTGTTATTTTTATCAAGTAAATTTTCCTTGCATAAATAAAATTAATTCTGGAAAGATTCATCTTGTGGAGCAGCAAAAATTGTGGTAAAGCAAAAAAAGTAGCTTTCAAACATCTTTATAGTAGTCATAATTTTAAATAATAAAGCTCTTCAATATGAGAGTAAGCTCTGTCATACAGGTAGGAGGCATTTTATTTTCAAATAAAGAAGATTACCAAATACTTTAAAGACAGTCTTCGGTACAAAAATTTCATATGCTTTTTATGTTTTTCTTCAAGATAGATTTTATAGACAAACAGGGTGTTGACAAATGAAATTTCAAGTAAAAGACTCCAAACAGGTCCTATAATTTTCTTGTGTATTATTAACTATTTTCATGATTCATAATTTTTCCAAGAAGAATATAAAGAAATATTAGGGAAGGTTGTACCTAACTGAAGATTTAATGCCTCCTCCATTTCATTTTGAGATGACAAAGCTTGGGAAGCCCAAAATTTAAAAACTAAAGAAGGAATCCTTCAGTTACATGTTTTATATCACAGAGGAACTAAGAGTCTTAAGCTCAATTTTCTTTTCCAACTGAGATGATTTTAATGTCTCTGATATAATGTAGCTATAACACTTGTAAAGCCAATGTTATTCTGGTGCTGCAATTAATAAAATCACAGACAAAGAGAAATTCCAGTGATAGACATAAGGTCCTACAGTTAAATCCCATACTCTGAACTCTGATTCAGCTCCCAATTCTTTTGCAGATTCCTCTGATCATTCAGTTTTTAAAATCCCTCACTGCCCGACTAGTTAGTGGGGATGGGGAGAGCCTGTGCCCCCACTTTTTCTGCCATTGATCTTTAATTCTGCTCTTGTAAGCATTTTTCTATGTCTTTGGTTTTACATTTACAAGCAGGCCGAAAACTCAGTTGCCCAAGTATTGCCTTCATCACAACCTCCATGGTGTCCTTGCCTTCCCCACAGTCACTGCAAGGAGCTTCTGGGGGCTGTGGTTTGCCCCTTTTCCCTCTTGCAGGACACCAGGCCATGAGCAAGGTGGGAAGGATCTGACAGGGGGACCAGCCCCTTTTACAAGCCAAGAACCATAGGCAGCAGCACATCCTCAAAAGCAGAGATCTTCTTTGGCAAACCCTAGAGTAGGAAAGGACTTGGTGAACTCCAGGTTTTTGCTGCTGATTTGTAACCTTAAGAGCAGAAAAGCATAATTTTCACATCTTGTCTTAGGACCTGCATTGGCCTTCACTCTGCTTTATCCATCCCATGCTCTTCAGCTTTCATTATTTTAAAGACAAGGTGCCTTGTAACCAATTCCAAAGAAGATAGCAGGTTTATTCTGAATCCTTGATGGCTTCTCCCCCCTACATTCTTCCCTTTAAAATAATATTGCTATTATTAGAAGGCATTCAAAACAGGGAGAGTGTCACTGTCCACCAAGGCTTCATTCTCTGTGCTTAGATATGTGCTATACCTTTGTCACAGGATAAGAGAAAGGAAACATGGCAGGCCTCAAAGCGGTGCGTGAAAGAGCTCTAAATAATAGTAATAATGGGTATTTTTAAAAGTCTGTCTTTTAGGGTTGAGTGGGCTCTCTGTGCCCCATTTACGCCTTTTTAATTCTTGAACAATAGCTGAGGGGTTTCTTTCCCTGCAGCACAGGAGCGAGGTTAAACATTATTTCTGTAACAGCCTTTTGTTTCCAGCTCCCATGGAGAGAGGGGGGAAAAATTGAGATAAAGAAGTGTTATTAAAATTGTGACACACGGCTCTGGGAGTACGTTAAAGATAGAAGGAGCCAGGACGTCAGGAAAGAAATAATGAAATGCAAAAATCACCCAGACTGACAATTGGGAGCCTATGTAGCAGCTTAGCCTGTTGGTCCAAGGCTATTTGTCATAATCAGCAGCACTTTTCTCATTAGCAAAAAGCCATTACCAGTGGACTTTATCAGCAGCTGTGAGTTATCAAGGGGCACACAGCAATCCTAGCGTGCAGTCGTGGGGTTCAGCCGGGGTCCAGCTGCTTTAATAAGCCGCCAACTCTTTCCCCAAGTTCCCAGTCAGGTGTCACTGCCATTCCTGGTGAGGCAGCCGAGTGCAGTCTATTAACCACCTCACTCCAGCACCTCCCCACTCCCCAGCACGGGGGCAAAGCCTCTGTCCCTCCTCCCTGCTTTCCCTTCCCTCCCAGCCAGCTCATGGCTCCCAACCAATGTCTTCCCCACTTGTCTGGACCAGCCCTTCCCTTCTCTTCCCCTGCTTTTTTCCAGGCTCTGCTCGCTGCTCAGTCTCCTTGCAGCCACCAGACTATTCTTCTCTTTCTTGCTCCTTCTTCTCCATTTTCTTTCCATATAAAGCCTTATCTACTCCTTCCTCTTTGGCCTCCAACGGAGGTGCCATCCCACTCCTGCATGTGAGCAGTACAGGGTGGATTTTGGAGGAATGCCTCCAAACCTGCTCCAACTGTTGTTGGTCACCTAAAGTAACAGGATGGCTTGGCTGTGTCTGAGCTCTGGGGGAGATTTTCCTTCTCTGCTCTGTGTTTTGTGTGTCCTGTGAGGTGGATAGTCCTATCCTGCCTTCTTAGGACATATTTAGACTTTTCTTTTCTGTAAGTGTTCTCAGTGATCTCTTTCAGAGGTCACGTCTTGTCTCCAACAGGCAACTAGAGCAAAAAACTGCCCTTTTTCCTGTCCAGGCCGTGCTGTCTCCATGACAGGTGGCATTGAGCAGAGGTGACCCATGGCAGGTCCTGGGCCTAGGGCAGGGGTAGGAGCAGCTTCCAGGCTGGAAAAACTGGAGCTCAGCGCCAGCCTGACATACAAGTATCCTTTCAGTGCTGCTTGGATAGAGACATCCAGGGAGAGGAAAGTGTTCAACAACTTCATGAGGTGCATCCAAAGCATCCTTTTATCCCAAGGAAGGAAAATGTGCCTCCCCTGCTCTCCTTTTCTTCAAATGGTACTAAAATAAATGCTTTGCTTAAGCTGTTGTAAGGAACTCCTCCTTTGAATAGGAGGAAGTTCAAAGCAATTCAGTGCCAACTCCACTTTCTTCACTGTGACTGGAGTGGGAAATTTGAGACATTTTAAGAAAATGGCAAATAGTAGCTTGGGCAATGCACTGGGAGGTGAACATGTCCATCTGTACGTGGGCATGGTGCTCAGAGCGC
Source organism: Emberiza elegans (assembly GCA_024865655.1). Lineage (NCBI taxonomy): Eukaryota > Metazoa > Chordata > Aves > Passeriformes > Fringillidae > Emberiza > Emberiza elegans. The sequence continues at coordinate 13,069,592 of JALJVW010000072.1, forward strand.
TGCTCCACCAGAGCCTACTGGAATCATTACAGGTCATGAACTGAAGGATTTGAGTGGATCTAAAATCTAATGAAGTCAGTGAAAAGCCTCTCATTGACTTCAGGAGACTTTGACAGAGGTGCTAATTGAGGGGAAAAAATATAATCTTGCACAAAGCTAAAAATTATACTGGTACAAACAAACCCCTTTAATTGAGAGAGATGTGGAAACTGAGACGTTCTAGGTTGATTTAAGGACATCCCTATTTTCCATCCTGCGTTTAAATTGGCTCTAGACACACCCTTAGCTATACTAATTTAAATTGCTGCACAATCGAATTTAAATAAATAATTGATGCTGTCAGGGATGAGAAAAACCCTGCAAAGACCATGGGTAGCAGCAATTTCACCTTGCATTGGAATTTGCCATTTGGATACCTGCACTGGAAGTGGTTCCCCCTGCAGAGGCATGAGTCATGGGCACAGATTATCAAACCTCTTCCAGACACTCTGAATTGTTCAACAAATTTCCTGGTTGCCCTTTTTGGGGTATAACAGGAGCAGATGAATGAGTTTGACTTCAATTATATAAAAAGGTCAGATTACCTTGCCCTGCCTGATTCCACTGTCACCTCTCCTGCATCAATATCAGAAATAAAATATCAGGGAAAAAAACTGAATCTTGAGTGACAAAACACGTGTTTAGCTTTAAAAATATTAATAATATTCTGAATTTATATGAAAAAGTTAAAGCATTGAAAGGTTTTACTGAGCTAAGACAGTTCCAACATGTGATGCCTTGAAAATTTGTAAATATTTTTTTAATAGTATAATGACACCTTTTTTTTTTTCCTTTTCAATACAGGACTATTGCACAAGTTGGAAATCCATTCATTATTGCCTACATTGTGCACCATGATCTCAGATAGGCTGTAGGAAATTTTTACCACTATTTTCCTATGGAATAGGTAAGTAAGTGTCTCATTTGATGTGGAAAAATACTGAAAACATTAACAGGTTCCAGCTTTTGGAAACTGGAAGGAAAGGCTTAAAGAACAGGCTACCTTCATGCTCATTTTCCTTCCTTCTTATTTAAGTTCTTTGAAGTATTTTTGAGGTATTGTCTGGGAAATCATGTTGTGCAGGAGCAATAACAAATAACTAGGTTGCCTGAGAGCATAAAAAAATCTGCAGTGGTGGGGCACAGGGGGTGGCTCTAAAAATTTTGAGGAGATTTTCCCATTCCTCTTTTCTGCTATCTTTACCATACATCTACAATGAAAAAGTAACTGCTGTGGTTTCATACATATGATCTATACCACAGGGAATACCCACTCCTTTGCAAGCATTTCTGCTTGGAAACATCTGCCAAGAGCTTGTTCTCCCAGGAAATCCACACCAAACCACTGGCTAGGTGACCCCTGGGTTAGTAAGGAAGGGAGCTCAGGGACCAGACTTTTATAAATATTACTTTTCCTAATATTAGCTGTACAGGCAAAAAGCCTTCACTCCTTTATTACCTCTCCCCCCCACACTTTTGGGATTTCTTTTTGCTTTTAACAAGTAAGATGTTGATAACAGGCAGCTGAACTTAATGATCATTGTAGGGTACTTCAAACTGAATTATTCTATCCTGTAATATGCATATTTCACATACATATATTCTGTTATCTGAGATTATGGGGGGAAAGCAGGTTGTTCATAGTTTGGAAAAGTTGTCAATTTATTTGCACTGTGAAGAGCTGAGATCTGAGCATCTGAAACAGAAGCAAATCAATTCTGCCTCAGCAAGGAACAGCGAGCACCCATTGACTCCTCCAGCAGGGGTGAGTGGTTCAGGCAGGAGGGAGGGAATGGGCCCCCGAGTGTATAATGCAAATTCCAGCAGATTGTCTCCATTCAAGGGAAAATCAAGGACAAAAAAAGATTTTCTTCTGCTTCTCATCGTGTTTTTCCTCAATGCTTTTTGGTAAAAACACAGTGGAGTTGACCTTGGGATATTTTTACCTCTAGCAAATTTTGGGATTCACTGCAGGAGGGTGAATGCAATGTGGTGGTTTTAATATAAGATGTTTTGCACCTCATTTGGGGTGTTTTGTCTAATGGTCTCTGTCTTTTGGATCTGTGCAGCTCTATATCTCAGGATATTGTTTAATGCAGATATTCATATCCTAGAAAATATAAGAAACTGCGGGGAAAATGCTTCATTTTCAATGAAATAATAAGCATCTTACTTTTGAGAGGTTTATAAGAAAGAACCTGATCATTAAATGGCATTTATGTAAACTTTAACTTTTTTGTAATTTAGCACAGAAAAGAAACAATCTTATTATTTATCTTGCACATTGGTCCACTTTAAGACAGACAGATGCATCTTGTAAATGGGACTACAATCTCAGCCATGGGAATCAGCAAAGGAATTGTTCTCTAGAGACAGAAGCAGAGGGAAAGAACTGGAAGGGAAAATCACTCACTTTCCTTGATCAGTATTAGTCCAAAAGAAAAAAAATAAAGAGAGAATGATCATATCACATCTATTATTTTGGACAGAACTATAACCAAAGAGTTGTGGTACTAGGGGTGTTAAATATTTCAGATAATATGCATTGACCCTGCAACTCATTTGATTCTCTCTTCATGTCTGTTCCTTCATTTTTTCCCTGAAGATTACTAAAATTCTCCATAGAATAGAAAAACAGCTCACCTTTTGTTCAGACTTAAGCACAGCAATCACTAATATCTTTATTATTATTTTGTATAGACAGCTTGTGCAAAACATTTAACTTGGATAAATGTAAACAATGTATGTATGACAATTGCTCTAGAATGAGATGAAAGGGTCTGAGCAATGCTAAAAAAAGTATAGATGTATTAATGGAATTCCAACAGAAGGGAATTAGTGATATAATACTGCTGAAAATATAAAACTCTACTTCTTATATTAGAAAAATACCTCATAGCACTTGGCTCTGCTACCAAGTCAACATTTAACTTTGTGACTTAAACCTGTATTTCAGTGTTTGGCTGGCCAGAAGTGGATATTCACAGCTGCCCATTGAGTCTGAGGGCAGAAGCTCATCTGTGAGTCAGCAGCACAGTGCCAGGTGTGCTGCAGCCACTGCTCTGCCCATGCTGGACATAAAAAACAGCCTCCATGTGGAGGTAAGGGATATCAATTAAAGAGGCCTGTGTTAATTAAGTGTGTGGCTATAGACAGCTCAGTCTCAGCTGTGGGAAGAATAGAGTTAGTATAGCAACTTCTGCATTAAAAAATGCAACAGGTTGAATGAATTCTCCTGGTGTCAAAACCATAATCCTAAAAAAGCACAGTGTAAATTAAGATAGAATTTAGATTTGGTGATTTAGCCAGAGGCAATGGTTTATGGACCCTTATGCCAACCACAGACCTGCCTAGAGAACCCCACAGCTCTCTTTATGCAATACAAACACTCATGTAGCAATTCCCCCAAGCTTTTATGGAAAGATGCAGGTGCATTTTTATGCATGCTGAAGCCTCTGAAGGCTCTGTGTGTGTGTCTGCTTACATGCTACCAGCATCTCCAAGCAGCAATGTTCCTTCCAAAAGAGAAGTGTTTGTGGACAAACATGGTCTTTGTAATTTATTCTGCACATCTTGAATATTGTGAAATTTTGAGTGGCTTGGATTTCCTGGCAGAGCTGATGCCATACGAGATGCCCTTTTATAAGAATGAGTGAGTGATGCAGAGAGTTTAAGTGACAGTTCATTCTCTTCTAAGCTTCCTCTCAGCCATTCTCAATTTGCAGAAGGAGATGGAAAGGGAAACAGGGAGTGAGATGCTTTATAAAGTGTGAGGTGGGATGTGAGGTGCAGAAGACCCATCAGACCATCTAGTCCACAGACTTCCAGGAAGAGGGTTTATTTTGTGTAATCTGCCAGGAGATTCTCAAGAGTAAAGATGACAGTGGGATCCAGAATCACTAATGGAGAAGAAAGTGGTGATGCAAGAGAAAAAAGTCCAGATGTAATGGGAGTCTGTCCCTCTTTAGCACTATTCTCACCTTGCTCTACCTCCCTGTACCACTTCAGAAAGCTGGAAGCACCTGGAAGAAGAGGTGATCCCAGACAGATTGTAAGGAAGTGCTCCCAGTAACTTCTGCTGATATTTCTGCAATCACTGTGCCTATTTTTATTAGAAATATTACAGAACACTGTCCCTTTGGCAGTCTCCATGGATATCAGTTCTTGGAACCTGCTTGGATTCTCTTCCAAGTTGCTTTTCTTGGAATCCTAGATTATTGCCCTTGACTTCAGAAAGTATCTCTTTTTAGACTGGATATTGAAATATCAACTATGAAATGAGAGTATTAAGGAGGGAAACAACCAGTAACACCCACACTGATATGATCTAGAGTTAAGCCTATGTAAATTTTTTTGGTGCAGTGATGTAAAAATTGTCTCTGATGCCCCCTTTTCAGTTTCTTATCAGCTGAATCCCTTTATTTTCTACCTTCAGCTTTGTCTCCATCAAGTCCTTTCTTATATGTCACTGCTTCTCCCTGTTTTTGTCATGTTTTTTGGACAATCTTCACTGAACTGATAAGATCAGAGAAATTTCTGACTAGTTTTGTGAAAACAGGCAGGTAGGAAGGGAGTAACCCTTTGTGGGAAGGGGTTACCTGTTCTGAAAAGCCTCTTTTATGAGTCCCATGGAAATCGGTGTTGAATTTTATGTCTAAACTCATCTTTGAGCATCATGTAAGAGTCTCTGCTGCTGTGTGACACCTTCAAGCCTTAAATACCCTGAATTTTACCATACTTCCTTTCCTAAGGTCTCTTAAAATTTCAGGTTTTTTTGAAACTCATATTCTTGTTCAGATTTGCATCATCAGAAAAGAATCTCTAAATAAGCAGAAAATATCTAATATTTCAAAGCTTTCTGCTTTATCCCAAAGTAGCTGACCCAATCTTTAGTTTCACAAGTGGCATAGTTTCCCCTCCTGACCCCAGAGGTGTGCCAATGAGAAAAGGCTGCAGCCTCAGTCTTTATTATTACACCTTATTATGCTCAGGTTTTCTTGTTTATTCCCCCCAGGATTTAAAAATCTCGAGGACAAAATCATGGAACTGCTTAATCAGTGCTGAGTGAACAAGTGCATCCTCCTGAAAGGAACAGAAGTGCCTGGGGTGCAGCAAGTTCATTGTGACAAATTTCTCTTGCCACAAAAAAAAAAGGAGTCTTCAGCAACTTGAAGTTCAGGACCATGAGAAATAGATAAACTTTGCACCATTCCCAGAATGTTAATGGGTTTTGGCACCCACAGCCCAGTGGGGAACACCAGAATAAAACCTGGTTTTTCTGAAAACCCCCAGGGCTGCTCTGCAGGCAGTCAAACAGAGGATGTGGCAGTTTCATGTGTGCTCCCATCTCCCACCCTGTGACAACAGCACACACAGACTTATCTCTTAGGTGTAGAGGTCTTAAAATATTAGGAAAGACACCTTGCCTAGGCCAAATATCTTGGGCAGGTTTTGCCAGGCACAACTGGCCTGGGGGAGATGATTGTCATAGAATCATAGGATGGTTTGGGATGGAAGGGACCTTAAAGACCATCTCCCTCTAACCCTCCTGCCATGGGCAGGGACACCTTCCACCATCCCAGGCTGCTCCAAGCCCTGTCCAACCTGGATCCAGGGGCATCTGCAGCTTCTCTGGGCAACCTGTGCCAGTGCCTGACCACCCTCACAGTAAAAAATTTCTTCCTGTTATGTTTGCCCAATTATCCCATCATATAAAAAAAACAAACAATATTTGAGATAGCAGCAATTTTAATTGAATAGTTTAGATAATCTATATTGACAGTATAATTTGGTTAAAAATAAGGGATAATTTGATTCAAATAATAGCGCATAAGCAAGAGATAACCGTGGGGTACGGAGTGCAGGGCTCTTGGACCCGTGCCACCTCACATACCAGCTTGCCAAATGAAGACTCTCCCCTTATATGCCAGGTGTCAATGCCATCTCCTCCCATTTTCCATTCATTGCACTTCTACCATCGCCCTCATCACCACCTTTACCACGCGTGCTCCACCACTCCTTTTGGTGGTCGCACAAGTCTTTGGGGGTCGTCATAGATGAAGACCTGTAGTCTTCCTCTTTGACCTTTAATTCACCTTTGGGTTACACATGCGCACTAAGCCAGTACAATGTAAGCCAAAACTAACATATTACTACATCTTAGCATCAAAACAATAAATCCCTTCTAGCTGGCATTTTTCTGGGACCCAACCAGATTTTCCCTTTTTTCTGTTAATTTTTAGTAACTGTTATCTCTTGCTTTTCCTCCTGTCCTTGAACATCTGCAGGGAGGGGGGTGGAGCCTCTCCTCTCCCTTTCTTTCTTGACATTACAACTTTTAACTGTTTTATTATTTCCAAATATTAATTACTGTATCAATATTGATTACTGTTTCAATTTTATCAGCACGAATCACACCTATTTACCACATTCCAAACATCTGCTCTGTACCTCTTCTCAGTTTAAAGCCATTCTCCCTCATCCTATCGCTACATGCCCTTGTAAAAAGTCCTTGTAAAAGATGTGGCACGTGCTGCAGCCAGGACAATGTCAGGCTGCCCTTGTGTTATACATGCATTTGCAAGTTTGAATTTCTTGCAAGAAAACAGATTGCATTCCTTGAAGACTTTGTACTGAGAACAGCACAGTCAGTTGGCGTAAAGGAGTGACCACCCTGGGCCAAACCAATGCCAGAACCCAGTTTCTGCTGATGGCCAAGACCAGATGCTTACAGGGACAGATGAGTGCCCTGCAGGAGCCCAGTCTTTGTTAGGATAATGTGGGAACGGATAAGCCTCATTCTAACCTTTAACAATTAGGATTGTTTTCAAATCCGAAATAGTCCAACACACCTTTCTGGTTTTGTGTCTGTAATTCCAGCTGCACTCTGAATGCATTTTATTAGCAATATAAAGCCAATACTGCATAAAGATGGTTTAAAAGAAATTTCTGTGGATGTTAGTGCTGTTGTCTTCACTGCAGGGAAAGAAAAAAGACACCTCCCCCCCCCGCCCCCACCTTTCTTCCTAGGCAGTGAGATAGCAATCACACCTTATAGTAAATTAAGAAGTTTTACAGGGACAAAAATAGTAAAGAGACTTCCTCAAAATGGCTGCAGGAGCCTTACCCCACTGAAGCTGACAGGAATCTGTCTATGTATGTCCAGATGTCCATGCATTTCAGACAGGCTTTATGAGACTAGTCAAATGTTTCACTAATTGTCCAGTGTTAAATAGTTTAATTATTTTACTTCATTCCATGTTAAATTTGAGAGTCTAACAGAAATGAAGCAAACCAATAAAAAGGCTGTATTCTTACTGGTTATTTCCCTTTCCCAATGAAGCTATCATTTCAAATAGAAAAATAGAGGAATAAAGCCTGTGGCTGTGACAGGGTTAATAGTAAAGACTTTTTTTTTTTCGTTTGAAATGGCTCCATGGTTCGAGAATGACTCTTTGCTTCCCCTCTTAATCTGTATTTTACGAGTGAGAAGCTTTGCATTATGCAAATCGTTAGATAGGAACAGGTGACATTTCAGCAAAGAACATGATCAGCGGCCCGGGCCTGGATTGGGCTGCTGATTTATACATTAGTATTTGTCACAAGGATCCCACTACTTCACACTACACTCTGCAATTTGCTTTTCTATTTTTTCCTCCCCACAATCCTTAAGGTGGAAACTTCATCAAAGTATTTAAAACACGCTGGTTGGACCAAAGGGAGCTGGTTTTGTTTGGGAATCAGGGCTGAAACAGCACAGTCGTGTTTTGATGGCTGTTTGCTGGTGTTAATTGTCACTCTGTGGTTTAGGCTTGCTGAAGCTCCTGCACATCTGCACAGCTCCAGATCCAGATGCTCTGCAGCAGGGAAAACCCTCTGGTAATCCACTGGCCCTACTGCAAAATGGGGAAATCTGAAGGACAACCTGGACTTTTATTTAAACATTATGAACAACATCTTCAAAATGAAAAATGTGTCAGAATGCAACTCTTTGTTGTTAATTTTTATTTTTTTCCCTTCTGGACCTTCTCTAATGGCAGGCAGGCTCAATAGAGATTGATTTGTATGCCATGAGATACATTTTGGACTGTAAATATTTCTCGGGAAAAAAAAAAAACTACTGGAAAAAAAGAAGGGGATTTACTGCCATTGAATTTAACAACGGGAAAAGTTGTTTTTCTTCCTTTCATCTTCTAGTTCTCTGCAGCATTTTGGTTTTTACTTTTACAGTGGTTTTGCTCCTGCCCTGCTAGAACTTTGAATTATAACAGTAGCTTAAATCAGGGGACAGGAGAGGTTGTTAGGTGGTTGGATGTCATTCAACAGCAAGTGAAAACAATGCTGTTTTCAGCATTGTGTCTGTGTGTCTGTGCTCCTCTGCAGGGACAGGAGAAGCGTGTTTGGTGTGCAGGACATGGGGGCTGTGTGCTGTGAGCAGCACAGCAATTACACAGCAAAGACAACCTGGCAACACATTTACCCAAACGCAGATTGCTCACTCGATTTCACAGCAGTCCTAGTGCAAATACTGCTGGACTTCTTTCAAGCTGCCTGGCTGCCCAAAGGCACTGGGGCAGGGCTGTACCTGCTCTGTGGAACAGCCCTCGCTCCAACACTGCAGGGCATGGGCTCAAGGGAATGTCACCAGCAGCATTCACTGCAAATCAGGGGAGATGGGAAGGCAGAGGCATCTCTTTCCTCATTTGGTGATTCTGGCAGTGTTTGTTTTGCCCTGTCACTGTCTGTGCCCATCCCAGCAGGGCCCCTCCTGGACTGTGCACCCCTTAATGTGGCTTTTTTGTTCTCAGAGCTCATCAGGGGCTCTGTGAATGGCTCCTCTAAAGGCAATAAACAAATAACTGGGCTGTGGGAGCATCTGCTCCTCTCTGTGTACTAAGGCTGCACTGTCTTGGGTCCCTGATCTGGCAGGAACCAGGCAATGAGAGCTGGTCATCATTCTAAATCAAAGATAAGTCTTGGGCAAACACAACTTCTCAGTTTTTTTAATCCTTTTCCTAAGGGCTGTGCTACTTCAGAAGGGGAAGTTCTTCCCCTCCTCTTTCTTAGTCTGTTTTTTTTGGCTCTTTAATGCATGCAAACACAAAACCAATTCTCCTCATCAATGCTGTAGGACCTGGACATCTTACACCTGCTACAAAGGAAGAATATTAGGTCAAGCGGAACAATTTTGGTTTATATCTTCCCATATGCTTGTGACATTAATGATTCTTAGGAGCTGAACTTAAATGAGAAGCTACCTTTGTAGCTGTATATCCTAATTTCTCCTGCTTTCATTTCTGTGGATTGTAAAGTGACATAGAAATAACTCATTCCAGATGGGCCTCTTTTCCCTAAGCCTCTCAGGTGTGTTGGCAATTCACTGTCCTTGAAAGCCATGTTTCCCTGGCCTTTGAAAACACCTCTACTTACAGATGTCTCATTTTAAGATAAGTGTAGAAAAGCCTCTGTTGGATATAGCATTCAGCATATGGCACATACCTACCTGCAGTCATGTCCCACAAATCCTTCAGTGGGATCATATTTTACCTTGAATTCCTTGGTTTTTACCTGGAATAATGGCTTAGGTTCCCTCTTAATGTGATTCCTTATCTCCTTAAGGTAACTTTAGCAAAGATAAGAATTTTCTGCTGAGAATGGCACCAGCCCATAACTCACTCATGTCAGAAATCATTACCATTTCTTAATATCATCCCAATTAAACTTTAGTTCAATCCAGATGTTCCCAGCTGTGGTCACAGCAATGCCTTTGGCACGAGCCCATGCTGTGGGTGAATTCTCCCAGTGCTGGAGCCAGCTCTGTGAAGGCTCCTGGTTCTGGGAGCAGGAGGAGCTGCCCTGGCCTTCCCAAACCTGCTCCAGGACGGCACTGCTGTATGGAAGGACGGGGAGCACAGCCCCCAAGCCATGATGGAACACTCAGGTGGGGTTTGCTGTGGACATTGGTTTAGAAGTTTGGGAGTTTATACCCAGTCGCTCCATACCAAAGCTATAAAATGAGTTACTAATGGAATTAACACAGTGAGCAGTCCAGGCACAGATGGAATCAATCCCATAACACGGGCACAAATCACGTTGTGGTCATATTTAATGACATCTACGATGAATGACTGTGACTGTTTTTATAGCCATGCTTTATCTCAGATACACTTTTGATTGCCATATCAAATACTCACTGAATTTCCACAGGCTTCACATTCCCCTGTGTTTTCAGGATGGGGTATCTTGGTCCTGTCTCACTAACTTCCTCTGCTTCATTATTTGTGTATCATCTCTCTGTTCATATTTCCTGTTACTGTAACACAAACCCTTCAAAACTCTTACCGCATTTCTTGAAGGCTGGGTAATTTCTCTCCATGTCAATGAGATTATTATGATTATCCTCATTTTACAGGATGGGAAGCTGAAAAAGAGATGTGACAAAATGCTTTGTCTGAAAGAAAGATGCTTGTGTGTATGCAAAGTTATCACTCACAGTTTTGTATTTCCTCTTTTATTTATACACCCAACAGTTTGCTGATGCCAGAAGGTGTGTGCATGTGTATGGGTGGGATCCTTTCCTAAAGCAGGTGTGAGCAGCAGGTCTCCACATGTGTCCTCACAGAAAAGGCAGCATTATGAGCTGCAATATTTGTCATTTCATTGTTAATAAGACCCAAATACCAAAACCTCTGTATATAAAGGCAATTCTGGTTTTATTGGTGTTTAAACACAGTTATTTCTCTGATGAGATTAAAATGGAGAGAATAAATGATACATTATTAGGCTGGAGGTGTTTCACCCAACAGAACCAGAACTTTACCCCAGCTCTTAAGCATCTTTCTGTAACCACAGCAGGGAATCCTTTTTGGAATCTCATGCAGTTAAAGAATTTAGTCCATCTGTGGATTTTTTAAAGTAACAGGTAAACACCTATCTTGGATCTATTTGTGTTCTTTCAGATGAGTAAAAGTAAGACCAAATTAGTAAGAAGTTTTTCATTGGTAGAAATTGAACTCCTGTAGATGTTCACAGTACCAGATTCTTTAAATAACTCTTCTAATTCACTCTCTAATTGCCTAAGAAAAGATACTAAGGAACATTAAGATGTGCACAGCAAGGTGCAGTGACCTACTTGATAGTTGTTTTTTTTTCTTGATAGGGTCTTCTACACTGCCATATACTTGTGGCACTTGTCTGTGAGGATGAGCACCTTGCCATAGCCCTGCCTCTGGTCAGCCCTGCTGACTGTGCTGGGGGCAAGAATCATCTATCCCCAGTTGTTTAAGCCCACAGGGGAGCTGTCTTTCCATGGATGAATACAAGAAAATTGTTTATGGCTGTTACCTACAGGATACTGGTAATACAAGGTAGATGAGAAGTTGTCATTTGTCAATATTAATCTGGAATGTTATATACAGTGGAAGCCACTGTCTGTTTGGGGTTGTATTGTCTGTGCAAGGGAATGATGCTGACTTAATTGAAATCATCAATTCCTATCTCAAAACCTTGGATTTCTTGTTGTCTTACAGCAAAATGTCATATCAAGCCTGTTTTTATGTTCAGAAAACCAATGAATTGTGAAAAATAGGTAATAAATTTGGTTCAAACACCAAATTTTTGACAGAGCTTGAAATAAGGAAGAAATATGGAAGAAATAAGGAAGAAATATGAGGTTAGTAATGATAAGGATCTGTTGGTCTCCTTGAATTCATCCAGTGATGAGAGACCTCAGCACTCCTGGCTGAGGCTGCCTGTGAACTTCATGTGGCTGTTGTGCTATTGTTGGTTCTCCATTCACCTGTCTGTTAATACAGCTGTAAAGTCAACCCTTGCTTCTGCATGCTTCATTTATCTAGGTTTGAGTTGCATTCTGTTTTTTCCAACCTTGCCATTCTTGAGTTGTCCATAAAAGTTTTGGTTCACCATATATTGACTACCATGATGTCTACTGAGTTGGTTGGACTTTGAAACAAAATGTTGGCTAATATATGAAACGTAACTACATATATTTGTATTTTGTAATATTTGTAATATTTTGTAATTATAATAATAAATATATAATAAATATAAATATAAATAAATAATAAAAATAATTTGTAATTACAGGTGCAAGAAATTACATATATGGCCAAGTCATCACAAGGAGTTTTTACTGTCTCTTTACTTACCTACAGAAGTATGTATTAACCAACTTCTTCCTCAACATGCTGAAAAAAATACAAAAATATATGCTTTTCCAAGCAGTTGAGTTAGTTCATCATAATAAAAGCAGAGGAAGCACAAAAAAGAGTTGCTGTCTTGTGGCTGTGTTGTGTGTGCTGGTTTAACAGGTGTGGAATGAAGTGAATAACCACACAGGGTCAGCTCTGAGTAGCCTTGTGTAGGGCTGGAGGATTTGTAGAGGCCTCGTGGGATTTTCACATGCAGAGAGGGATGTGGGTAGGGTCATGGGCATTGCTTAGAGAAAACGTATCAGAATGAGATTTCAGAATGAATTGGACCAAGATCAAATTTAGTGAGACTTTGATTGATGTTTTTGAGCCCACTCATAATCCAGAGGAACAGTAAATTACATAAATATTCTAAGTGAAAAAAAAAAGGCTTTTATTTTGAAACAGGACAGAATTGATTTGGCATCTGGAAGTGCCCCAACCCCTTCAGCCCTTTATAATTAATATCAGAATCACGGCAGACTCTGATCTCCTAAAAAATCTGTACCTCAGAAGACTTTTTTGCGAGTCAAAAAATACAGAGATAACTTGACTATAATGTATTTATATACCATTTATACCATTTGCAACTCTGGCTGCTGATCCTAATCTCCAGATCACAGTTTATCTGTGACAACTCTTTCCTCCAACCATGGCAGAAAAGAGGAGAAAATGTGCTTGGACCTTCAGCTGAGCAATTGGGCTGGGTCCCAGGAGCCTCAAACCGCAGAATGAAATTCCACATCTCCCGTGCTCCCATTTCCAGGCAATCCCAGCCCCCACAGTGGTGATGGATAGCAGGGTTCAGGCGCTGCTCCCTCCATAACTTTGTTGTAATCTGCTGCTGGAATCAAAACCAGCAAGACTTGTGCTGCCAGAAAGACATGTGACCTACAACCCCACTCTGAGTTATTTGAAAATGAAGCAAGACAATGTTTTTTACCAAAGTCTCAGCTTCTCAGTGGAAGCTGTTCAAATTTCAAATTCATGTAATACACTTTACTGACCCTTATCTGGTAGTATTTCCAGGGGACCTTTCATGGCAAAGGACTTGCAAGCCATGGACGTACAACACTGCTATTTCTGCAGGCTGGACAAGAGGTGAGAGAAGCCCTGTAAGGGAAACAGGACTGTGAGGTGGAGGAAAGCCTGTAACCAAAATGGAGAAACTTTGCCAGACAACCTCTAAAACTCGGGTGGATCAGGTATGGCCTGGATTTTAAAGGTTTGCCCAAACAGACCTTAGAACAATGGCAAGCTAAGGGGTGATTTGAGCATAAGGATTTAAACCTGTGGTTTGAGGATCTAGGGTGATAAATCACATAATTATATAGTAATTATTAATTTTGTATTGCCACGGAAAGTAGGGAGTTATAATGGTTAAAAAGACTTATTTTGCCTTTGCTGAGGTTGCTGAAGATGCATCTTATAGGAGAAGTTCCTGTAACTCGTGAAATGTTATACAGATTCCACCTTAAATGGATTTTATCAGCCTGTGCAGCGGCAAGCCCATGCTAATATTGGCTCCAATAAAGAACAAATCAGTGCCCAACTCGACTCGTCTTATCGCACAGTCAAAACTGATGGCTGCAGAAGTCATAAAGATCCCATTTAATCTCTCGCCTATCTATCACTGTGAATGTCTTTATCCTCTTTGTGCAGTGGTAATATCTGCTCATTATGAAAGCAAAATAGATCTGGCATGAATAAAAGCGGAATGAAGTGCTCACTTTGATTTTGACAGCATGATCAGTGGAAGCAGTAATCTGTGAGAATCAAAAGGGCTAAATTATTCCATAACAGTAATTTGAGGGAACAGCTCAGAGCATACACATCTGCTTTCATATATTGTGACGTGCACTGATAAAACATCCTTCCCAATTTTCTCTCTCTGTGCTTGACTAATCTGCAACAGCTCTCACAATGTCTAATCACGCCATCAAAAGGGAGAAGAAGTTCAATGGAGACTCAAATGAAAGAAGATTGGAAAACTATCCTCAATTGAAATTACATTTGTAAATGAGCCATAGTTTTTCTGTTCAGAGTGCATTATGGCAAATCTGCCTGAAGAAGTAGTTATGCTGAAGAACAGCAACATGTATCTAGATTGTATTTATTCCATTACTGCTCAAGTAAAATTATGGGAGCTTGGAAGCCCTGGGGCATCTTTTCAAAACTGATATGCCAAATTCATAGTCAGATTCCTGTGGTATAATTATAACATCTCTGGCCAGCTGAAAGATTCCCAATACATATAAATTACACAGCCAGGTTACAGTTACACTGTAAAAGGTTTTTTCTTTTAAACATTCCTGTTATGGAAGATTTCTTCCTGTATTTGCAGGCTGGGCCATGGCCATAATTTTTCACTTTCTTCCTTTGCTCATGGCATTTTTGGAGCTAATTAACCAGGCCTATAATATACTTGAATCACTAAAACTAAGGTCACTTTGAAGGTGAATTGAGGATGTATCCAGCTGATCCCCATGGACAAAACTATAACTTGAAGCATGTGTGACTGGTGTGAAATATGTGCCACACAGATTAGAAGTTATATATTCACATTAAAGCTCCTCTACTGAATATTCACGTTGTTGTTGTTGACATGCATTTTTAGCACATGGTGTAAACCTCTTCTTCCTAAAACTTATGGGCCTCATTTCTGATCTTTGCTAATTGAAGTCTGTCCTCTGGCACTCTGAAGACACATTGTCACCTCTGCAGGGACCTCACTTTGAGAAGTGTTATCCTTCCCTTCAAGCATCTGCTCCCGAAGCTGCGTGATTTGTCAGCCAAGGTATTGTACCTCTCTGTCATTTTGATTGCACTCACACACTACTGAACTCCCTAAACTGGCAGCACTGGGTAAACCCTCACTGGAAACATCAGTAATCAGCTTCTCTCTTATGCCTTTTTTTCCTGGTATAGCCAAAATATTTGTGAGTGCCTCCTTTGCAGACCTGTCCTCAGGTTCAGTGATGCAGGCCCCTGTGCTGTGTATTTCTGTGATGAGGATGAACCTACAGGTCTGGCAGAGCACAGGTAAGGAGATAGTTCTGCTGTCAGCTGATGGCATTGCTTGCTGCTACATGCTTGGGAACATTTGAAAGATATGAACCAAGAGAAAAATATGTCTGGACACCACTCTGCAAATGTTTAAGTCTTGGTGAAGCCCATGTAGGTCTTACTTGCCTGAGAAAAATATGAGTGAGCAGCTGCTCCTGATATTGATATTGTTGCCAGAGCAATATTAACTACAATATTCAATATTCAGTTCTGGTTTTAGTAATAGTTTTTTACTAATTTTAGCACATTTTCTGCAAACATCAGTTCTTAGCTAGTGATCAGTTTTTGCTTGGTCAGGATTTTTTCAATCTGCCTGACAGAAACTTAAGTCTCTGGAAAACTGAAGTAGTAATTTTTGAGATTACTAGGATCTGTTTTCTATCAAGAAAAATTCAAATTAAAATGGTTTTGTTTTACAATATTTATAATAATGTAAAATATAATGAGATTTATGAAATAGAATTCTTATAATATAAAATGTACATGTCAAATTTGCATAATTTCATTAGACTTTGACCTGAATTTAAACATTTTCTTAGGACTTGTCTTTGTACAGATGATATCCTAATGGTCTCTGGAGATTATATTTCAGCTCTTTCTTGTTCTTTCTCATCCCATAATAAAAGGTAACGTCTTTTCACCTTAAACCCCTGGGATGCATCATAGTCTTGTGGCCATGGCAAATGTTGGAGAATGTGGCTGAGTGAAAGCATATGTGAGATATCCAAAGAACTTTTCCAGTGGCTTGCAAACTCTGATCACTTGCTGCTTCTCATGTGTTTGTTACACCTACTATTGGACTTACAACCCTTGGACATGGATGTGAATGTTTTGTTGGCCAAATGATTCAGTGTAATACAGCCTGCCGTTTTTGGTGCAAGAAAAACATCAGATAAAATTGATTTTCAAGCATGCAAGTTTGACCACTTGTGTTGGGAATATGCACTTATTAAATCAGTGAACAGGTAAAATTTCCTGTGACAAAAAAAAAGCCCACATAGCACACACCATCTGCCCAATCATCACTTAGCAATAAGGTTTGATGAATAAAGAAATAAAGGCTACTCTAGAATTTTGCACAAATTATGGAATTCTACATTTTTTTTAATATTAGAAACAACTGGCTGAGTATTACTTTTGAGTATTCTGGGTTTAGTCATTGTACTGGTGGGAGGATTATTTTTGAATAATCTGTCTATGTCTATGTGAAATATACAATAGGACATGAATAACATTACAGGTATTTTGATTCATTAAAATCTTCATTTTATAAAGTCAAGGAAATGAGATAAATGTAAATTTTTTTCTGCCTTCATCTGTAGTAAAAGGCTCTTTTAAGATTCCATTGTCAAGACAGGTGTGTAAATGCACTATTTAAGGGTGTTTCAGTTGTTCATGCAGCAGCCAATACTTTCAGAAGAGCTTCAGCAATTTGCCTCACAGGCCAGTATGTTTTGTGACAAAATGTATGCATAATTAATCTTGATTTCTCAAGCACTTTGCCCCACACCCAACTTTGCCTCTATGTTTTGCCACATTAGGTTCAATAGAAGAAACTACACCCTAATTTAGGTTTGTGCCTAAGCATTTGCAGGATCAGAACCTAAAATGTGAAGATCTCTTAGGAAATGTTATACATTTTTGCTTGTTCCTGCTCCAGCCCTAACACATTTTGAGATATATTAAAAGAAAAAATATAGCAAGGGGTGATTTGAATCTGTATGCACAAATTCTGCAGGTTGTCAACATCTCTGTTTCGGGACTGGCTCACTGTGTAATTTTCTATGGCCTGTTTACATCCAAGCCATTCCAAAACAACATATATATCAAGAATTAGCTTAGCACATTGTTTTTCTCTGCCAAAGACCCACAGAGAGGCTGTAGGGATAAATGAGCCTCTTATGGTGATTAACAGTACAGTGATGCATGGCAGACAACTGCCGACAGACTGCCTTCCTTACAGTACTCGTGTTCATTCCTAATTTTCTCTGTGAAAAGTCAGACTCAGGGTCAGATTCAGTGGACTAAACAGGTTTATGGCTATTGCCTTGGAGAAGAAGGAAAGAAAACCAAATATATGCTGATAAAACCCTGGCTAACTCTTCTGTCAGTGTTACCATTCAACTTCAAAATTTTAGACCCCCAGTCTCAGGCTCTTTTGCTGGCTGAGGATGGCTCCTGATCTCACAGTTAAAAATTGCCTTTTTCTGCTCATATGACTATCACCCGTCCACAGCAGCTTCCTGAAGTGTTTTCAACATTGCTGTGGCAGCAACTGGGGAGCACAGGCTTTATAAAAATCACCATAAATACGGTTGTGCTCTTTTCCTGCTTTGCACATTGCCACTCACACTGAGACAAAACATGACTGTGATGAGCAGTGCAATGTATTTATCTGCGTGACACCACCCAGCCTCGAATTTGTCAGTGCTGTGCACAACTGCAGGCAGAGGGCACACTGGGGTAGTCAGTGGCAGCAGGGGCACAATTAAATGTATGAAGAAACCTACATGTTTGTGTTCTGTAGTTTCCTGAAGTGCCTCCTACTGTTTCTTTGTAAACTTGCTCGTGACACTGAGATTCTTCCAATTTGCCCTTTCTCATGTAACTAGAGCTGCACATTTTTGGTTTTGCACATAGTGCATAATTATTCCTTGAAGAGATAAGGATACTGACAAGTCACAATGGCAATGAACATGCCTGAGAAGATATTTTGCACCAAAATAATTTGTAGTTTTCCTTCAACAAGCCAGAAGAGCATGAGATTGCCAATGTCAGTACTGTTTTTTTTCCAGTTACCTCCCCTCTTCAAACATTATGATATTTCACAACATGATGTTTTTGTGTGAGCTGCATCTGAGTTTGGGCCATTTCTACATCCAATAATGCAACTGTTCTCCATCCACTGAGGATGTGCAGGCTGAGGGTGAAAATCCACAGAACCACAGGGAAGCAGTGGGAAGAGTTCTCAGAAGTTTGGTTTGGTGGGTTCACAGAGTGGTTTTGGCACTGGGTTTTAGAGCACTGACTGTCCAGGGCATGTCAGTAGGGATGTCTGAACATACTGACATGTCTGAGTAGAGCCTTTTCTCCAAGTCCTAGACCTTTGTTAAAGGTGATTACAAACATCCACTGCACAGAGATAAAGAATGCTGTGCTACCTATCTGCTGGTTTAATGGCAAATACAGGCATATATGTTAGTTTAGTGGTTAGAGACCTTAAGCAGCCCATGGGGGGTTTGGGCCTTGGCCACCCCTTGGCCTGAAAAAATTCAGACCAATATTTTTATCACTGGTCTGTGCTGAGTAAAGGGGAGAGGGAACAGACTATGCCTGAGCCTGGCAATTCACTGGCAAAGGAAGAGCAGAGGAAAAGGAAGGATATGGTTCTGCAGGCAGCACAAGAAAAATCATCATCCTCCAAATGGAACCCTGGGCTCCAGCTCACTCCCAGGGCTTTTCCTAGGGATTTGCCTCAGCCACCCTGGGCAAGACCCCAGCAAAAAGGTCCAGCCAGGCTGCAGGTGCTCTCCCTGTGCTGGTAGAGCCCCTGGTGGAGAGTCCAGATGTGGTAACTGAGAGAGATTTCCTGCCCAGGCAGCTCCAAGTGCTCTTGTGCAGGAGCAGCACACCCACAGCTGGGGTGCAGCAGCATCCACAGCCAGGACAGATGTAATTCTGCTGAGTAGGGTGGGGATCATGAGTTTGCCAAAACTCTGCCAGCAGCATGCAATAAGGTCTCAAAAGTCAGCTGTGACCCATGCTTAGGTCTGAAACTAGCTTGAATTCTAGCCTGTTTCCTACCCTTGTCACACTTCTAAATGCCACGTGCAGCAGAATTCGTGTTTGTCACAGGATTTGTGCAGTATTCTGCTTCACTTTATACACATATTTTATGTAAATCAAGTGTTAATTATCCCTGCTCTGTATTTTGTGTTGAATATCATTTTTTTTAATTACAGGCTCCATCCCAGGTTAAGCCTGCATGCCTGTTGTTGAGCCAATTATCATAAATTCCCCTGTAACAATTAACAATATTGGTACAGAGCTGCATGTATTTTAAATGTTATAATTATGCTCAGCTCTTTTGTTAATTGGCCTATCTGACTCTTTACTTTTTATGCTGCTCATCTGCTCATTACCACAGCCATTTAATTCAATTAGCACCTTAATTAGAAGAACAGCCATGTCCAATGTCGTAGGACTTGTCAGAGTACGCGGCTTGATTAGCAAAGACAAACACACCATGCAAATCAGGCTGGAACATTTGGGGGCGGCAGGAATGGAAGGCAGCCAGCTGGTGAAGTGGAAAAGGAGCGTGTCTTCATCCCCCAAAGCTTTGCCAGGAGAGAGAAAATAAAGAAGGCATCGGACTGAGGAAGGAATAAAATAATTTACAATTCCACGAGTTAAGGCATCACTTAACATGAATGGTGTGTAACTCCTGAGGACGGTGTCACTACTAAATTATCTCCTACCCCCAGTGCTCTTAAAAAAAAGACAGAAAGTGAGAGAGATGTGTAAAAATAATACAGTAATCTCCTACCATATCATATGTCCTTTTCAGAGTAGGAAGTCAAACCCCAAAGTCTATATTCAAAGGGACAGGGAGGGGGAAAAAAGAAACACCCTGATCCCAAGTGTAAATCCACACAGCTCCACTCATCAATGCCAAGTGAGGAGTGGGTCCAGGGTATTTTAAAATCACCCATTTGACCTACACCCTCTCATTTAAGATAGCAGCATTGCTGAGGAGAGACATGAGGAGCTGTAGAATTTTATTTTTAAAAAAATAGCTGCATTTCCAAGAGCAGTTTAAGTCTCAGTTTTGTTTTGTGCCAGTCTATTTAAATCTTTATTCCCTGCCTATTAATTCTCCTAATTAGAATTAAATGAAGCATGCTAAATTGCTAGATTAACCAATAATTAAGCAGGCAAAGCACTAACGTTTAATACACACAGGCAGCTCTTTCTCTTCTGTGATAGCACCATGTCATGCCTGCTCATTTTATTTGAGAGGAATTAAGAAGCTTGTCTTCTGTGATCAACACCCCCTCCCATATTAACTTACATAAAATAAAGGCTTTCCCAAAAGGGGATCAGTTTCCAGCTAGCTATCAAGGAACCTTTGATTTTATTTTTTAATTCCTTATCTGTGAACCCTTGTGAAACCTATTTGAATCGGTTGGCTCAAGAAATCCAACAGCTGTACATATATTTAGCAGATAGTAGATTTTAATTAAAATGATATATAGTTTGTGTGGTGCTCCTTTTATTCTGTGTTATTTCTTTATTTCTGCTCATGTAATGAAGTCCTACACTTATTTCCAGAGGATGGCAGTCCCCATCCCTCCCTCTCACCTCCCCCCAGTGTCATGCCTCGGTCCTTCAATATTCATTTTACATATTTACACATCATTTTGTCTTTATGGCGTGCCCCTGCCATCTCTCAGTATCACACAATCCTCTCTGTGTGCAAGCAAGAGGCTGTGCACACCCATCATGGGCACTCCTGGTGATTTTGAAGGTTATTCCTTGGGGGTGTAAGTGCTGGAAAGGCTGGGTCAGGAGCAGGACCAGCATGGTCAGAAGGGGTTTGTGCCTCTTAGGAACGTGCTGGCTGTGCCTTGAGCATGTAACTCATTCATGTACAGAGGGCAGCAAAGGCTTGTGAGAGGGATTTCATAAAGCTACTCAGTCCCATGGCAAATTAACTCATATGTTCTTGTCTTTTATTCTTTGGGGTTAAGCTGTTAGCAAAAATTTGGAATATTTCTTCGTTGTTCCCTCCAGGAGCAGGAAAAATCTGATGGAGTCAGGTGTTTCTCTTGGGATGAGTATCCAGTATTTTGCAGACAGGTCCAAATTTATTTTCCTGTGGCTTGAGCAATCTGCCTTTGAAGAGGAAGCTGTGTGGCTGTATTCAGGAGCCATGGCTTCTGTTTTGAAACCACTTTGCAGTCGTTTGGCTGCACAACAGGCAGGGTAACACTGCCTTTGATGAAATCCAGTAACAAGAAAGGCTGGCCCAGAAGTCCTGTTTCCCAGAGATACCAAACAAGAGGTTGTGTGTCTGCTCTTGTGACCAGCACTTTGCCCCAGAGTGGGTGTTTTAACAATATCTTTGAAATTATGTAATATTTGAAATATATTTCATACATATTATATGAAATATAAAATGAAATAATGTAATATTGTCCCCTTTCACCCTGCAGGTGAAATGGGAAAACCTCCGTCTTGTTTCTTCCCTCTCCAGGTGATCCTGTGCCTTTTGTTATTTGCATGAGAATCTTCTGAGATAATTTTCTTGGCCAGTCTGGAGGAAAAGAAATGAAAGAAAATAGACTTTTTCCACTGCCTTAACCAGTTGGATCTGTACACCATGAGGCCAAATGAATATCAGGACATCATGAGGGCCAAAGTAGGATCTGCAACTGGCAAAAACTGGCAGTGATGGGTGAAATAAACAGGGCCTCTTCTTATGGTAGTAAATCAACAGCTTAGCCCAGATATCACCAGAATTGCAGTTTATGTTTGTAGACACAGAGGCATATCCTGGACTAAAATAATGGATAACAAAAGAGAACAGATTTGAGTTTATTTCTCCTCAAGTGAACCATCCTGCTGGGTGCAGGGAAAATCAAGTGTCAGTGCTGAAGACATCAAAATTGCCTTATTTCAGAGGTTTGGGGTTTTTTAAAGAGAATTTCAAAGAATTTCAAAGTTCTTGGTCTCAGTTCATGCAAAGTTTTCTGAGCAGCAGCTTTCCATCAGGACAGCACAGTTTCATGTTCCTGTTCTACACACATCTCTAACCAACCTGAGCAACACCAAGTGCTTATGATTTGGAGGTAAAGCTATGCAAGTACTGCAATGTGGCTATGGTTTTTTCTCTGTCTCTCTCACATGCTCCCCCGTTTAAGGCTGTCTAAATGAGCTTGCACTTGCGTGCTTTGGCATAAAACTCTTTAAAGGCAATGCCAATGCACACATCTCAATATAAACAGGAGCTCAGGCACTTGCCACGGACAATTCATAGAGTCATGGCCCAAGACAGTTTTGAATCCAGACATGTCGAATTTGAAAATAAAATAAAATTATAACAACAGCTCAGAAGCATTAGGGATAACCATTCCCACCAAGATTTTGACCTGGTTTTGCAGTTGCTTGTACAGACCTGCTGATTAACATGGAGTACAATAAGTGCCCTCTGAATCGGTAATGTCAAAAAATAATGGTGAGATGATGGGGCCTTGGAAGTCAAGGTAAATCAACATGTGAGTGAATGCCTTCATTTTTTGTGAGGGGCCAGACTGAGCAAGCTGGATTCTAATTTCTCAGCTGTCCTGTGGTGTGAACTGTGTGGCCCCTCCAGTGCATGGTGAGGACAGCGGAGCCTGCCTTCCCTTTTCGGCTGGCTGAATGATTGATTCATTCCTCTTCTTTTCTTCAAACCAGGCTTCTTACATGCTTTGGTGAACCTCTTGGTCAGTCTCTGGTACCTCTGTGGATTCAGTGTGTGTGTGTCTGCGTGTGTGCATGCACATGTATTGCACTTCATCTGCTTGATGCAATAATATCCTGGGGGAATGTGCAGGCTGTAAACTTCTTCATAACATCCTGTTCCTGCAACTTGGAGATATTGACTCTGAAGGGAAACAATGGCATGAATAAAATAAAAATAAAAAAAGTTAATTATCCTTTGTGTTTGTAATTTAATTAAAGATGCAGTAAAGTTTTACTGTTTTTCCAGGTGATGATGTTTAGGGCTCTGAAAAGCTATTTGTGCTGGTGAGATTAAAGTGCATTTTAAAATGTTCCCCGAGCACTTTCACATTTGTTGATAGATTTTTAAATTAAACTTTAAATTGTAATCTAAATTACCTCCAACAATTCATGGTCCCTGTAATGAACTCCCACCATTCCTGCTGTCATCTGACTATGATATACTGTAAATGGTAACTGCTCAGGGTTTTACTGAATAGTGCTTTGGTATTACTGCTCTATATTAGTTGTGTACAACCCTCAAACAGAAATCAAAGCACAACACAGGTTTGGTTTAGCATAGTAACTTTATTATTTGCTGGTCTTTAGTCTTAGTGAACACTGCTATTGCTAATCATTTGGGACTTCATAGAATATACATCCAAATAATTTTTTAGGCATTCCTGTCAAGGTAGAAGTATTTGCATTTTGCCAGCCAATGAGCTTTTGGACATTAATCCTTAATGGGTAAAATAAAACTAATTGGGGAATGTGAGTTCAAGTGCTCATTCGTAAAGTGACCATGGCTCATCGGCCCCTGAGGCACAATTAGAAGAAAATACTTTCCTAAATGATTGATGTAGATTCAAAGAGGAAAAGAAGATAGCACAGGGATGGTGAAAATAATTCACCACGGGCTGCTTCAGCATGCGGTGTAGGTTTGGTGAGGCCAAGTGGTTTCCAAGAGCAGAACAGAGCCCAACTTGCAAATCACTGCCTCACCCTGGGGTATCATATTGCCTGAGGCCCATGGACCTGTTCCTGGGATGAAATGAAAAACCCCAAATGCAAGCTGGTCTAGCATCCATGGGAAGCTCTCAAGGATCTGAAGAACATTTACACATATGGAAAATTAGAAGGAAAAAATTTATTCCCACAACATAAATTTTAAAAGTAAATTAAGTAAATTTTAAAGTAAATTTTAAAAACCACAAATCCAACCAAACAAAAAAACTCTACATAACCTGAGGAAAAGTTCCTAGGGAAGAGCAGAGGGTGAAAGTAAGCAGGTCCAGGAGTTCTTTTCTGCAGAAGGGTGCCTTGTTATGTTCCAGCAGTCTGTCACATAGAACCTTTGACATGGGTTTTATCTTTCAGCTGGAAAGCTCCTGGTGGACTTTGATCTACAGAACTACACATGCTGTACAGATCTCAGATTTTGGTTTCCATGAGTTCTCTGTTTTAATTACTTGTTATGTGAAATGAAAACTGGCTTGTTTGGTTACATTTGATTTCTTACCTCTCCTGCTATGAGAAAATGAACACTATTTGTGTTTCCTGGTCACCTTTGCCATTTGTCATCATTCAATGTGTTGGCAGCCATGCTGGAAAATGTGATCATTAATTAGACTCGTTGATTTTCCTTGTTCCAACCCCCTCATTTTGGATCAGTACCATTGCATTCTCCTTCAGGCCCTCTTTTTCTTGAACCCCTCTGCAGATAAGCTACTGAAGGAGAATGACAGTGTTTGTGGTGCTGACATGCCTCAGTCCCTGCCTGCCAGGCTGAGTAACTCCTTGTATTGGTTTCCTTTTTTTCCATATGGTTTTCCTTTTATTCCCTCCCCATCCGTCTCCTGTCTACCAAAGGTAAATTGTGCCAAATTACCCTAACAGCTTCCTCTGATCAGGTAGATGATTTTCTAATCAAAAAAAAATGCATTAGATAGTGTCTACCTGGACTTGATACTGGATAGTGATCACTTGAACTGGGGGAGAGGGGAATCAGCAGAAGGGTCAGGAGCCCGCTCAAGTGAGACAAAACTGAGAAGCCTTTAGATGGGAAGTGCTGGCCTGAGAGACCAGCACTTAGCAATCACTTATGGACTGGATATTTTGAATATTTTCACCTGTGACAGGAAGGAAGGAAGGAAGGAAGGAAGGAAGGAAGGAAGGAAGGAAGGAAGGAAGGAAGGAAGGAAGGAAGGAAGGAAGGAAGGAAGGAAGGAAGGAAGGAAGGAAGGAAGGAAGGAAGGAAGGAAGGAAGGAAGGAAGGAAGGAAGGAAGGAAGGAAGGAAGGAAGGAAGGAAGGACCAAAACTAGGGGCTAGGTATAGTCTGCAGGAGGATCAGAATGTCATTGAAAAAGATCTTGATTAGTTTTAACTGGAACTAGCACTGAAATTGTACAAAACACAAAATCGTGGTGAGGGACTGGAAATGAAGAATGCAGACTGAATTATCCTACTGATATATAAACTTATTAGTTTTTAAACATCTTTGTCCACTGAGGGACTCTGCATTTATCAGTGTGCCGTTTTTTATTTCCATTTTTATTTCAATTTTTCTTCCAATTCAGAAGTTTAAATGAGCATGGCTTTCAGATTGTGCTCATTTTCAATTGGAGACAGAGGCATCAGCAGGCATTCCACAGCTCTGAAAGCAGAGCCCATGCTGAGCTACACACAGAGCTCATGCCCTCTGCAAGACACACAGAGCAGGATGCTTCTTTTGTGAGGAAAGTGAGACTGCAGTGAGAAGAAAAACTGGTTCATAGTTTTATCAAAAAATTTTAAAATAAGTATAAATTCAAGCAATTATCTGTCTTGAACTTTTGTGAGTTTTGAAAAGTAAATGCTAATATTTCAGTTCTGTGTTGCCAATGATGAGCAATTGATGAGTTGATTGCCTTCCTGGTCCCACTGAATTGAATAGGAGTGCTGCTGGAAATACTGGGCCAGCCATGTGAGCAAAGTGTTCATTGTTCACTGCTTACAGAATCCCTGTGCTATGATAGTAAACATTGTTTTCTCCCAAGGTGAAAGCACACAACTCCAGTTTTTCTGTTTCATTGGGAAAAGCTGCCTTTTTTAAAAAGCAAAATTAATATGAAAGGCAAAAAGGAAAAAAGACAGGGGGTGTGAGGAATGGATTTATTTTCCCCTTTCTTCAATTTGTGAAGCTGAATTTTCCTGATCATAATGCTATGTGCAGACAGGCATTTTCCCAATATAACTTTATCCACAATTTGTAAGGTAAATATTCATTCTCTTAAATGCATACAGGGTTATTAACAATGACAGAGCATGTTGAGCATTCCCCCTAAAGGACATTGTTTCTTTTTTTTTCTCCTTTTAAAATGACTAAGAAATGCCCTGCAATGAACCTGATGAATGAATATATATGGGAGTTTTACATGCTGCTACCTACAGACAGCTAGTCCTAATTTAAGGTGGGAAGCAGATAACAAACTTCCCAGTGCACAGCAGGATAGCATCTCTCACTAATAGAAATTCACATTCCACATTGTACATCAGGCTGTTGGCATTTGAAATGCTACAGCGGTGCTAACATTAGAATTCAGAGATATTTGTTGACACTTCTCTTGAGACTGCTCATACACACACACCCCT